>JBBPJW010000441.1:0-30190 GCA_038088935.1 Pulveroboletus aff. viridisquamosus
GGTCGATTGCCTTGTCTGGAAGGTATCGATCCGATATATACCGGGCACTATATACTGCAGCTGAAAGAGAGTCGTAGGTAAGGAATATAAGTCGAACCGAGACATACCAGTCACCAACGCGCTATCTGCAATTTCGACACCATGATGTACCTCGTATTTGGGTTTCAAGCCACGGAGTATCGAGATCGTAGCTTCCACCGTCGGCTCTTGAATTTGCACTGGTTGGAACCTTCGCTCTAGAGCCGCGTCTTTTCCTATCGTTTTCCTATATTCATCAGCTACGTATGGTGTTTAGGAGATGAACGAGCGAAAACGTGTGTGAACTCACGCGTGGTCGCCCCAACGAGTTGCAGGCCCCGTGCAAGAGCAGGTTTGATCATCTGTCCTGCATCTATGCTACCCTCTGCCTTCCCGAGATTGAACAGCGCATCTAGCATCAATTTTCTTGACTAATCAACACGACGATGGCGCATACAAGGAATACTCACGGACTTCATCGATAAAACAGATAATGCCACCAGCCTGGCTATGGGTACCGCGAATCATTCAAGGAGTGTCAGGACAGCTCACCTCGTCTTCTATATCTCGAATGAGTGCCTTGAACTTTTCTTCAAACTGACTCCTAATGCCAGAACCCGCCATGACGGCGGAGAGATCCAAAGACAGTACCCTCTTTTCCTGGAGGGACTGGAAATACAACTAAGCATGATGTACACCGATGATGGTTCGCCATGGACGCACCTCTGGTACCTCCTTAGCTACTATTCGACTTGCGAGACCTTCAAGAATGGCCGTTTTTCCTACCCCGGGAGGTCCGATGAGCTGATGGGGGATAATGAGTCAAATGGACCAAGTGGAGGTAGACATGTACGTACAACCGGATTGGACTTGGTTCTCCGAGACAGAACTACAAGCATGAGTAGAGCAAATGTTGCAATGTCAGAGAAACCCACTTTGAATCATCCTGCGGATCTCTAAAACACATACGCATGAGTGGCGAGAGCAGTCGAAAAAGATTCTCGGTACGTACCTTCGTCTCGCCCAATGGTGGGATCGAGCTTCCCATTTCGCGCCATTTCTGTGAGGTCAACGCTCTGAAAAGGATATGAATAAGGATAGGAACATGTCTGATATCCCGTGGACTCACGTATCCCTTCAGCGTCTCGCCCTTTTGACGGGGCTGTTGAAATAGAAAGTTCGGGATGCCTCCCCCACCACCCATACTACCAGGAGGCTGCTGAGAAGCGTAGCCGCGCGCATCTGGTAGTCGCCATCCAACTTGGTACGCAGTACGAGATAGAGTAGGTTCCCAGAGAGTGTGACAGGCAAGAGCTACGACAGCACACCCACTCCGCGGTCGCAGTGGTAAACGTAGGATGGTCGGTCTCAGCAGAGGCGCGCCAGTCATCGCAGATGCCATGCAAGACGACGCTGAGGTGCTGAAACAGACGGTCGAAATTGCACCGTTGTCGGAAGGAGGGGAGTGACGTAGTATCCCGGCAAGTGCTCAGCAGTTACAGTATGTACAGTACGTAATGCTGATCCTCTCGGGGCTAAACTAAAGATTGTGGAATAATCTAAAGAGTCCTCAGACCCACACTTGTTACTCCCCCACCTACACCTCTCCCCGAACAGATGTCACCACGTACAAGTCGCGCGGTCTCGTTTTCGAGCACATGTCACCGACTTTGTAAGTACTGTCGCGTGTCCAGCGTGTCCGAAGAGTCCAACGCAAGTCTCGATGACTGAGCGCTTGATTCACGTAGTTCCATTTCGTGTTGCTTTACTCTTCTCATCATTAGCCTGGGTTACGGATAAATCGTGCTGGAGTCCGAGTGCGATGGCCAACACAACCTTTACACAACCCAACTACGGATATGCACCCAGCCGGACCATAGTCTCGCCGTACGTTCCAAATAGTTCTACTCTTGATGTAACTCATCGCAGGATTGCTTACATACGCGGATGCGCAGTATCTATCTAAACACACAATCGAACCCTTCAAACTGTGCTAGTACCCTGTCCAGGTCCCAACTAGGCAGGTGATCTATCAACCACACGCGTTTTACTTTATGTCTTATATGTTGACCACTTGCAGCGTTAGCGACATCATCCCTTGTTATGTAGTCATCTGATGAGGTACAGTACTGCCACAGTACATTGCAAAGGACGTATAACAGACAAAACGCGACACACTACACACCAATTTCAAATGCCAATACGCGATGCTGGTCCTATTGTCCTTGGCTTTCGAACGAACGTACAGTAAGTACACAATTCAGCGTCCATTATCTAGCCATAGTCTTTGAAAAAGATAAGAAAAGATCAAGGGCGTGTCGCCGTTTCGCTCTTGCCCTGCCAAGACTGAGCCTCACCGTCATCCTTCATCAGTTCACGCTGATGGCCTCTCTCTCCAGCCTTGTCTCTTCCCCCTCCCGAGCCCTATCCTGGTCTAGAATCATAGACAAGAAGAGCAACGCAAAGAACGATAGCCCGGCCCAAGGTATGAGAGAGATGAAGCTCCACTGGAGACCATACCGAAACGCGTCCTGAATGGCAGTCTGCACGTCGGGAGGTAAACTGTTCAGGCTCTGAATCGAGTCGATCAGCTGGTTCGCGTTCGTCGACGCGAGTGCAGTGGCAGCAGGTCCCGTCAACGCGCCTGAGGCGACCAGGTCCTTGAGGTACTTATCGACTTTTGTATTCGTCACCGCACTGCACTGTGCGAGGCCTACTGTTCCGCCCAGCGATCGGAACTGTCAGTTATCGGCATTCAAGTAGTCAGTCGATATGTCTCCGAGTTCAAGAACGATGTATGACTTACGAAAAGCATCATCGAGTTGACGACAGCGACGCGATTGCTGGGCATAGAAAAGCGAGCTTGGATCGCGAGAGGTCCAACCGTCAAGCCTACACCCGATCCTGCGAGCACCATGAACCTACACATTTCGTCAGCCATGTACTGAGAGAAACCGTGGTGCTTACCCGTTCACCTGGCTCTGGTCACTCCTACTTATTGCCCACTCTATCAAACCCAGAGAAATGGGCAGAATTAATGAACCAAGAAGAATCGGATATTTGGGCTAACGTCTCATCAGCGGGGAGACAAGGGTGGAATGAATGCACCCACCTGACGAAGCTTGGAAACCATCCTTATAGATATCAGTGACCCGGCCCCCACACCGGGAGCAAAGTATACCAGCTGTACGCCAGCCTCCGCTGGGGACTTCCCAACAACGATGGTCATAAATATTGAAATGAAATAAAACATCACTAGCATAACCATGCCGGAGACAAAGGATGCGTAAAAAACCGCACAAACGTCGTAGATTCGGAAGATCTCGAGGGGCATCATTGGATCACAATTGAGGACCCTGTGTCGCGATGGAGTGATTCGAAGCAACTGCCTCTCCAGCACATATTCCCAGAGTATGCAGGCAATGATCATCAGGGGCCCAAGGGCCCAAGAGATAATGACTCTGTCAGTACTCCAAGAGTCCGTGGAGCCCCAGTTCAACGCAAGAAGCACCAGGATGCCTCCAGAAGCGAATAGAAAGGTTCCAATCCAATCAATTCGGAGTAGCTTTTCGCAGAATCTCTCCTGCCTTGTGTGGTTCTCCACGAGCCGGTTGGATGATTGGCCGCCCTTTACATTTTTCCGTAACAAGAAATGACAAAGGACGATGGACGCCACGCATATTGGAAGGCTGAAAGATCATCAAGACTGGTTCGAAGAAGCTTAGCGAACGAAGACTGACTTGATGGCAAAAACCCAGCGAAATGATACAGCGACGAGATACCCCCCAATCAGAGGCCCGACAGCAAAACCAATAGCATACAGAAGGAATAGAATTGTGGCCTGCCAATTGTTGTCATCGAGCGATCTCGAGTCAGAGAGGATCGTTCTGATAATCTACTGAAACGTTGGGACTATTCGAAACAAGCAAGTGGAATCCTTACAGTCAAGAGTCCCGCAGCGCCGATTCCAGCAATGCCTCTGCCAAATAACATCATGGTCATATTGACAGCACCTGTGCTAATTGCACTACCGATCAAGAAAAATATCAAAGATAGCTGCAGCCCAGGATAACGTCCGAATATATCAGCCAACGAGGCAAATAGAGGCAGGAAAACTGTGGAAGAGAGTAGGTAGGCTGTGCCTATATAACTGAGCTCGAGATGAGCGACGAAGTATTCAATCACAAAGAGTGTACAAACCTTTGCAGATCAAGTGCGTTGAATACCGACTACGATAGAAATCAGGCAAAGAACGCTGACGCCAGGGTATAAACTCACTGCTATTTGAGGTTGGGCAGTTGCGACGACTAGGAGAGTTTCAGCATTACTAGATACACCATGAGTTGAACGGAAAACTTACTTGTGTAGTCCATCGTTTCAAGGAACACGGGGAGTAAGAGTGCGACCAACAATGTCACTTTGAACCAGAACGTCGATCTCGCAGGACAGTTGAACTGATTCCTGTCCTGCCCCTCCCCATCTTCTTTTTTCTCAGGCCCTGGTTCGTTGTGGGGTCCTATAGGGAGTGGTCCGTTTGAGCTGTTGTTGAGAAGGTAGTGGCACGACGTGTCTTACTTGCCTGAACCTGATTGTTCGCCTCTTCTCTGGCCCTTGCTCTGCGTTTCCTGATAAAACGAGCGATTAAGAACCACATAACGCTTTGACAAATAAGGTGAGGGATGAGATGGCGTATTAGTAGCACCGTAGAGAGGGGATCAAGACCATTTATTCAGTCGGTCGTAGACCCCTATACCTGCCGGAGCCCGTGACGTCAATGTGTAGTTGGCCAATCGATTCATTCGACGCTGGTTGTGTCCGTGATGAAGGTGAAGTGAGCTCGTTACCAACCTATCATCCAACCATGGCACCACCGCGGAGAGTGACGCCGTCCCGGCCAGTGAAGTCTCTCGTCCTCACATTCACCTTCCAACCTCCGCAGTCTGCCTTGGCCGTTCCAACCCTTCCAGCCCAAAACTCAATGGCAACAGTCCACCGACCGTCTCCACCTTCACTCCGCCCTCACCTCCTTCTGGCGTTTTTTGTGGATAATCAGCAGGAACGAGGAGAACGGGCGTCTCGAAGCGACAGAACTCGCGCAGGACCTGGCGACACATGCCACAAGGCGAGATGATATCTGGAACGTCACTATGAGGCGGTAGCGTCGGTGAGTGTCGTGGTTGTGAGGTGGACGGAAAGAGTGGACGCGAGACGGATACACGCACGTGGTGACAGCTATGGCGACGAAATCTCTTCTGCCTTCACTCTGCGACGAGATGACCGAATGGAGTCGGGATTCAAATTTCCGAGGGGTGGTTGAATGAGACTTACAACGGCGTTCACGATCGCAGTGCGTTCGGCACATATTGTCTCGCCTGACATTCGTGCGATTACCAGCTATTCTCCAAGACACGATTCATGCGTACAATAAGCTGCGTTATCAACACTGCAGCCCTTGAAGATGGTCCCGTCGGTGCACAACAAGGCCGCACCGACGCGGAACTGGGAATAGGGCCCATAGGCGTGCGATTTCGCTGGCAATACAGGTGAATTAGAGGAGCTACCTGTATCTGCCAAGGGAAGGACCTTTGATAGCTGTTTGGATGAGCTCCTCACGAGAACGGATAGCAAATGACATGACCGTATGAAATGAGTGTTCATCTTTGTCACCTTCTCTTGCCAAGTTACCACGTACAAAATATACACGATAATCGTACATCCGACGAGATCATGAAAGAAAAAATGGCACTCTCGCAGCTAGTAAAGTCCCGTTTGTCCCCGCATTCACTTTCCAATATCCGCAGGGATCTTCGGCCGTTCCAAGTCCCCCGGCCCAAAGCTCAACGGTAACAACCCCTCGACCGTCTCCACCCTCACACCACCGTCCTCCACCTCGCCTCCTTCTGGTGTCTTTTGTGGATAGTCACCAGGGACGAGAAAGACGGGCGTATCGAGGCGACAGAATTCACGAAGGACCTGGCGGCAGATGCCACAGGGCGAGATAGGACCCAGAACGTCACTACAAAGGCGCATCATCGGTATATCTCATCGCTCTCCAAATGTGGGAGTGGACGGCAACAGGGAGCATACGACGCACCTGGTGACAGCCACGGCGACAAAATCGCTCCTGCCTTCGCTCTGCGATGAGTTAATGGGACATGTGATGGGGCCGGTTCAAATGTCAAAATGAAACTTACGACGGCCTTCACAACAGCAGTACGTTCGGCACATATCCCCGCACCTGACAATCCGGGGGATTACTAATATTTTCTTCAAGATCCAGTTATTGTGTACCATATGACACATTCTCGACGTTACAGCCCTTGCACACGGTCCCGTCCGCACACAACAAGGCCGCACCGACGCGGAACTTGGAATAGGGTGCATAGGCGTGGGATTTGACTGAGACGAATGAGTGAATTAGGGTGGACACACAGGTGCGGGTATCGACAAAGCAAACGACCTTGGATAGCTGCTTGAATGAGTTCCTCGCGGGAGTCGACCGAGAGTGGCATTAGCTACAGACCGACTCGTTCTTTCCTTCTTATCTCAAGGCGTTTCATCACGTGAGCGGCTATCGTTTGCTGCATACGCTCCATTGCGGACATTACAATTAAGCATGATCATACAGTCCTTGTCATGAAAAGATAAATAGCACGAGAAGGCACCCTGCATACCCCGAATGTGAATAGTATTCATATCCCTGTCCTACCCCCAAATCCGACCCGTCCCACCGCAGTCCTCACACGTCGTCACATCAAACAGCATCATTATGCGTATGCCCTCGCCGCCACACCGCCTACACAAGCGACCACCCATCCTCGGATCTCCGGGCATGACCGCAATCGCATTTGGTACGGGCGGTGTCGAATTTTGTGGGGACAATGGGTCCACAACATAGAAGGACGGTCCAGACTCCTGTGAATGCATATTATGTGGATGGGATATAGATCTGCTATGCTGCGTGTGTTGGGACGGCGGTGCAGGAATCGGACTAGGCCCGGCTAAATGCGGTGGTAGAAATTTTGGAAGGGGACGCTGCATTCTGGGATCTCTCTCAGAAGAAGACCAGCGTGTGTATGTGAGTGCACCGGTATACGGTTTTCCATACTTCTCCCAACATTTACGGCATGGGTGCGAGGGATCGTAGTTCTTGTAGCCTGTGTTCCTGCCTGTGAGCGCGTGAGTACGTGTACCGTCGTGTGAGCACAAAAGCGTACATTTGACACACCAATAATCCCTGGGGTAGATCAGCAGCTCGCCACTTCGCAACAATGGATGGCCAGGTACGGGTGTCCGCATCGGTGATCCATCATCCGGTACCGAGGACAGAGAAGAACGGTGCGGCGTCGATGATGGGCGGGGCGGAGGTGGTGTACCAGAGTAGGGAGCGTACGCCCCCGCGTAGGGTCCCTGTAATGCTACCATCCGTTCGTCATGTGCGCCTGAAACGGCATCCGCAATGTCCCTGACGGTGTCGACAAGCGCACCAAGCAGACCTCCTCCTGCGTTCTGCCGCTGTCGATACTGTTGTTGGGATTGCCAAGGGGTCAGACCTGAGCGTGGCTCGTCAGCCCAACCTTGGCCCGTGGAGTGTGAGTGAGGTGGCTGTGAGGAACGGTAGTGTGTGCCTGGCGGTGGGATAGGGGGAGGTCGTTGAAAGGGTCGCATCGGACCAAGGCTGAGCGTCTCTTCCCCAGCATTTGCAGCGGGTGTATAGGGGGGAGGAAGATCGTCGTCGATGTTTTCCGGAATGGCCAGTGAGAATGAGGAGTCCGGAGGAACTTGATGGCTTGAGGAGGTCGAGATTGCTGGCTGTGAGGATAGATCATCCTGGGGATACCGGGGAGGGAGGGCCGAGGGAGTCGAAGGGGGTGGAAGAGGTGGAGAGGATGGAAGAAGTGGAGAGGGTGGAAGAGGTGGAGAGGGTGGAAGAGGTGGAGAGGGAGAAGGTGCGCGCCGTGGGAGGGGTGGGAGAGCAGAGGGTGACGCCATGGTCATCTCTCCCTCCGGTGGTGCAGGTCTGCGAAAGGGATTCCTGCTAGACATGGAGAATATCTCTGGTTTGAAGTTCCAATGTCAAGTCGCGGTAGACGGTGTTCTTTAGTACGTTGCAGGTTCGTAGCCCCGAGCCCGTCGACTGCTGCGGACGGCGGACGTACAGTCATTTAGAACAGCTAACGCCGGTGGCGTGTGAAAGGTTTGGTAAACCTCGGAGTCCGAATCAGAGGTCCCGGATAACGTCCTCGGCAACAATTGGGTCGGAGATTCAACTCCAGACGATTGCGTCATTAACCCCCTCTCCGGCCAGACCACTCCCATTTTGGTTTTGGGTGCTCCCGTTCCAGCCCTGCGCAGTGAACAAGCATACGGACATGTACCTCGCGTGCCGTCCGCAGTATGCACTTGCCTCTGATCGTGTGTAGCCCGCTCACCACATCGTTAACAGTTGATTGGCTTATACGCACGTATCACGCAGGGCTCACCTTGTGCGCGTCGTCATCGTCGCCCACCTGGACGTGTCACCGACGTGCAGATTTGGCTTACCAATAGGCTAATCCCTCGTTGTGCTAAAGCTGTACAACCACCAGGTTTGTCTAATGTTGTCACATTCCTTTTGAATCAGTGTCGGAGAACGTCATGAGAGGCTGGACTCTTGTTCGCGCATTTACAGCGCCCCGAGCTCACCCTCCCTGATCCTCTAATCCGAAACGGACAGGGAATAATTTCCATTGATCCTTCACCGTTGCTTGAAGCTGAAGCAGTGCTACTGTAACTAGGCGGATGCCTTTAAGAGGTGCTCCCATCCCGAGTGGGATCGGTTCCAACCGGAATCACAGCAACACTAGGTTTGCCGTTGCAGCGTCGCGTTCTATGCTCCTTTCACGAAGTTGTTCTCCCACATGCATATACAACGCATCAGGCACATCGTACCTAGCTCACCAATGACGGAAATGGGTCAGAAATAATTTCGGTTCGTCTCTTGCTGCTGCTCGAAGCCAGGAGAGTGCTACTGTAACTAAGCGGGAATTTGGAGAAGTGCCCTCATCCCATTCCAAGCAGAACCAGTTTCAGCTGCAATCGCGATAACGTCAGGTCCGTCGTTGCAACTGCAGACTCCTTCCACGTACTTGAAGCAGTATAAATGTCGAGCATCGACAGCATACCCTCCATTCACCCATCTCAGTATGAGGTCGCTTGCTACATTCACCATCGTCCTTCTCGCGACGTTTACTTCTGCCTCTTCGGTCATCTCCACTCCACTGAAGAGGCTGCAGCGCACCGGTGCTTATCTCAAGGGGTCTCCAGACGCGGATCGTGCTCGCGCCGCATTCCTAGCGTCTCGTAGGCCAAATGGGCCAATCACTCTCCCAGCGACCAACTTTGCATACATTCGGTACACAGCAACCGTCGGCATTGGTAGTCCACCAACGTACTATAACCTCGTCATTGACACCGGCTCTTCCAATACTTTCTGTGGGTAAGTGTGAATCATCGACTGATTTCATGCAACATACTGATTTTGTTGCAGAACCGGCATTCGTTATGTTAAAACATTCACCAGTCTCCACTGGGCAAGCTGTAAGCAGCGTTTATGGATCGGCTTACTTTACGGGGTTGGAGTGTAAAAGTCTTATTGCCCCATCCGCCCCTGAGTATTAACAGCAAAAACAGATCTCGACCAAGTAGCCCTTGCGCCTAACCTTGTCATCACCGGCCAATCGATTGGCGATGCACTTAGTTTTGCCGGTTTCGATGGTATTGATGGTTTGATCGGTGTTGGACCTGTCGACCTCACACAGGGCACGCTCGTCTCTGATATGGATGCAAAGATTCCGACAGTCTTAAACAACCTCGCATCTCAGGGACTCATCGCGAACCAAGTGCTTGGTGTTCACTTTGCTCCTTCAACGAACTACAGTGACACGAGTGAGTACTAGATACCTAACCCTTGGTTTACCACCAATCACGAGGGTGTAGATGGTGCATTGACTTATGGAGGCGTTGACCCAAGCCTGGTATGGACATGGTCCTTCTATGGCTCATTATCGGCATTGTGTTCAGATGACTCATGTGCGTCCTGCACAGTACAAGGGCGAGTTGACGTACGCGCCTACGACGAACACATACCCGGCCAGCACCTACTGGGGCATCGACATCACTTCGTCCATATACCACCACAAGACTATCATACCGGCACGCACCGCTGGGATCGTCGACACCGGTACCACGCGTATGGATTCCTTCTCTGCCCTCATACGGCTACTGACACGAATGCGGTGTCATTCAGAGATTCTCCTCGCAGATGACTACTTTTCCGTCTACTTGCATGCCATCCCGGGAGCGAAGTTGGATTCGCACACGGGTCTGATCGAGATTCCCGATTCCTCGGTCCAGTTGATGCATTCACTGATATTCACGATCGCGGGGCGGGAGTTCGCCCTGGATGTTGCTGGGCAACTGATTCCAGCAGATGAGAACACAGTGTGGGGTGGAGTTGCTGGGAAACGCTACAGTGTGATCGGAAACCTGGGAAGAAACAGTGGGATGGGGTTAGATTTCGTTCTTGGACAAAAGTTCATGGAGAGGTACTATGCTGTGAGTGGTGGTTCGCGTGTTTCGAAAAGCATGGGTCGTTGATCGACTTTTTGGCAGGTGTTCGATGCAGATGCCAACCAGGTTGGATTTGCGGAGACGTAGGTCTTGGTCTGTCGAACTCATTTACATCCGGGCTTACCGATCCACAGGAACTTCACTTTTGCATATGACTAGCCCATGCTATTTGTGTAGGCCCATATTTTCGAAATCCCATATACCCGAATATACGTTCATCCGGGCTGCCTGTCCCACCGTAGTCAACGACACCAGCCACCACCCAGTGCTGTCCTCGGTACAGGGGGCCTATTGATCTTGCCGAGCGCCAGTGAAGCTGGGTGACCTCACTATCGAATGCCGAGTACCAACATAGGATCAGTTTATATCTCAATCACTCAACGGGTGGCAATCGAACCGACGGACAGACCGTGGTATCGTCACGCAAAGACCGTGGTCGATCCTCGTAGTCAGGCTTGACCGGTGATTCCGAGACCCACAAATCCTTCGATGGCGTATGGTGAGTGGTCGATGAACGAGAGCGAGTGTGTTACGTCGATGGTCTGATGGGTGACTAGCACCCATGTGACATGGGGGTGGAGGCACGGGTCGGAATCAACTGTACCATGCGACTTGCATTTATCTCCACCCGCAACCCAACTCCCGCGACGTTGCTTGCTCACCAAGCCAGACGACGTGAAACTCCAAAAGACTGTGATCTATCGTGCATATATCTATCGTGTGTCTATGAGTTGGGGTATAGATCCAAAGTCATCGCAATACCAAGCACCTCGTCTCATCTCGCCGTCAGTCCGAGTTCTCCTCATCCGCACTCACCGGCACCTCATCTACCTCCATGTGCATCTGGACTCTCGCAACCCTGCTCTGTTCCCCCCCCGTACTCGTCATGCTCTCCCGCCACTGCCTCCACAGCTCGAGCTCCCCCACACACCACGTCTTCCACTCCGCACACGCACCACCGTCGACACATTCCAACTCAAGATCCTCCAGGTGCGGGAGAACGGTCGGCCAACTGAACAACTTTGGCAGACCGATCAGCGCTTGCAGGGCGAGCGTCACCGTTCGCATGCCGATTGGACCGGAGCACGCTCTCCCTCGTACAGCGACATGCCTCAGCGACGGTAGCATATAAAACAACATGTACGCCGAAACTGCATTCAGAAATACGCGCCCGGTCACCCGAAGGTCACGTATGTGCGTGAGGGACGTGACACCGCTGCTGTCCAGCGCATCCAAAGTCGCAAATTCGAGAGCGACGACGTGATCGTGGAGCTCGAGCGTCGTCAGACTGGGGAAGGACGACACGACGTGGTGGAAACACGACACGGAGACGACGAGCGAACCGTGTTTGTGTGCGGGTGCAGTCCACACGAGCGTCGTCAAGTTCAATCCGGTGACCCAGGGGAGTGTTTGTGTGCTGCGGGCGATCACGACGTTGGTCAACTCAAGCTGCTCTAGTTTCGGGGCGTTTTTTCCATCGAAGAAACAGGCTCCGGACCAGGTTGCGCACAAGTTGCCGTTCATTGCGACGTGGCGTAGAGCGGGGAACTTGGAACCGCATTCTGTCCATGTTTGAAGGACGAAATTTAGGAATGTGCTGGATTCGGTGGCATTGATGGTGACCGATTCGACCCTCTGACTCGCCGGGACAAGGGTGACACCTTCCCCTTCCATCGGAGTCAGAACAGATCGAAGCTGTGCAGTGAGTGCAACGACCGAAAATGGACCTGATGCTGGTGTAGGACTTCGGAATGGCCACTGGTGTACCGTGAGATGGATGGGAAGTGGCGATGAAAGGCGCAAGTGTTCTTTCAACGCATGGACCGATTGGACCGGAGTGAGATGCACGTATCTCCAGAGCAAGGGACAGCTGAACACAATGGTTCGCCACGTCCTCGAAACGCTTGCGAGATTCCTTGGTGAGCTTAGCCACCAACCGGAACATTTGCGTCGGCATTGACACGACGACGACTCAGACGTTATGATGTTGTTAAAGACCATGACGAGGAGCTCCTCCATGAGGACCGAAATGGGACTAGGAGGGCCGTCCGACACATCGGTGGTCGCCAGGCTTTTGGATGATTCGGGACGGTGGATTGTGGCGTCAACGACTGCGTCGCAGTCGTCAGACAACTGCGCTCCGGCATTTCTGCAATAGGCAAACCCGTCTGGTGAAGTCCGGGTGACCAACAAAAGAAGACTGACTGGAGTGAAGCGGGAATCGGTCCCGAGCTGTCCTCGAGACGTGCGGCACAGTGCGCGATACACATGGACCTTGGAGGTAGTAGATACCTGCGCCTGAGCCTAGTTTGACTTGCGATTCGATGGTCGCCCTCTTCAGCGTCGAGGACGTTCTTGAAGCTACGATACGTTTGACAGTCGCAAACCGAGCTTTGCGACGTCCCGACGGACCGAAAAAACTCGAGGCACAGGTTTCGCTTCTGTAGCGCCTACAATTCGGTCACCAATTTTTATGGCACGATGTCCGTATAGTGTTTGCAATGGGGGGTTTTCCGACCACTTACCATGTTGGATATGCGAGGAGGATCAATGAACACATGGCCAGAGAACAAATCATGATCGAGGGCTCGGCACAAGACCAGACGGACCAAGGTAGGCATTCTTACACAAGGGAACGCTACTAACATCTCATGCAGTCAGGGAAAATTTGCTGCTGAGAGTCACTGCCATAAAATCGATCCTATTGCACTCCATCGCATGCCGAGAGGGACATCAGGATGCTTTCCTTTTTTCGCGGGCCATCCTCCAACCATAGCTCTCGAATCGCCTGGGCGCCTTCGCGTTCGGCTCAGCTTTAGGTCATCGCACTACTTGCCGAGGCAATCGAACTTCGTCGTACGGGATGTATGTCACGAAAAATGTAGGTCAAACGTAACCGTCCGACCAGACGACATATAAAAGGTGGCCTACTTTCGGCAATAATCGTTGTCGCCCTCTCATCCTCAGCATGTTCGCTCGTCCCGCTCTCGTGTTTGCGTGTGCACTCCTTGCTATGGTTGGTGCTGTTGCTGGCTGTACAGAAGTGTGTTGCATGACCGCTACAAAAGTATGGTGCGACGTTGATTCCAGTTGAGCTACACTAACCGTCGTCCAACTAGGTTAACGGTGATTGGGAGGGATCAGGCTGTTCAACTGCCAAGCCTTCAGGCTATTCGTGCCCCGGCTACGAGCTTTGCTGCAACAACCTCGTGAGTGCCCGAGCCTGTTCGCGGTTGTGACGGCGTGATCTGAGACACCCAGTTCGATGCGGATGCAACTGGCTGCAGCCCACCATAAACAACGGATATATACTGTCCGTTGTTCTTCTCATCAGGAGGATTTGTTGATACTTTGAGAGGAGCGCTGTCGTGGTATTCTTGTCCTCGGAGTTGTCTTTCTATTCTGAGAGGTTCTCCCTGTCAGTCATGTTTAGCAGGGACATACACAACTTGGTTTAGAATATCCTAGTCTAGCTCGATCTTGGAAATAATTTGATTTGAGACCTTTGGACCTATTTAACGCTTTGTTAAACCGATATTGAGAAAGTGGGAGGTCATAGTTTGCGGGTCGAAGGAATCAATGAAAGCATGACTGAGGGCAGGAGTGAAACGGCCTAGGTGCAGGTAAAAAAGTTGGTCTGTCGAGGGGCACCCGGTCCTCTTATGCACGCCGTGGGCTGTGGTGTGCAGGTGCCAGACGTCCCGCAGTAATCCCTGGCGAGTTCTGTTGGAAGGTGTTCATGTCGCTTAGTAAGCATCATAATCCTGCCCATTCACGCTACCTCCCCACAACGGTCTGTGGTTTTCTCGGTTTTGAATGACCAAGACGATGTCTACGAAAAGCACTGCTCCCACGCCCTCCAACGTGATGTCCCCAGCTTCTCTACTCTTTGCTACATCAAAAGCCAAGCAGTTTGCTGATTTCTCGAAACCTCACAAAAACGAGGCGTTGGTGCGATTGCGCAACTCCACGCTCTGCCTCGTGACTCTTGTTCTGCTCACATACTTGCTGCCTGTCCCGTCTTTGTGGACAGCCTTGAATGTGGTGCGTGGGGATGGCGGTGTTAGTGTTTTCTGGATCGTCTGTGCCGCTGGTACGCCAATGTTTCTGGCATTTATGGTCACGCTGACATCATTCTCATTTTGTCATTAGAGGTAGCGCTCTCAGGCTTGCTTGCCCTCAGCCTCCTCCAGGCTGCCGTCGCGATCAGATACCCGCGAACGCCACTACCACCCTTGCCTTCATCACCTGCCAAAAGCCTATTTTCCCCTCGAGGACAGAAAAAACGACGGACGATCCTGTCTCCGACTGTGGGTAGAGGCTTTGTTCGTTCCCGTGTAGATTGTCGCCGCTGACGCTAGCACTCCGCGTGGCTACGTAGACGAGTCCCCAAACGCAACGCTCCTTGAGTTCATCGTACGTTCCCTCGCCCGTATCGACGCCTTCTCGGACGTTGTATTATTCCATGCCTAGTACACCGTCCCCATTTGGTGCGTCCCTCGCGGCTTCGACAAGCTCTGCGCCATCAACACCTTCGCCTTCTCTCGCTGCGTACCATGGAAGACACCCCCCTTCTCTTGGTCGTGCGTGTTCTACATGTTCTTGATCGAACGGCCGGCGTGTTGACCAAAATAATCTGTCTTGGCAGGTGCTTTCAATGGCGCGTCGCTCAGTCAACTGGGGGGCGATTCCGATGACGGTTCGTGATTCCAACTGCCGGGGTTGCCATCCTCCAAGCATTTTTACGTGCATCTATCCAACGTATACGCACATGGTCGTGTATCGAACGCTTAATGTATATGAAACAAATGGTCGGAGCGATGTTATCGCCCTGTGCTTGGAAGTTGCTCGTTCTCGGTCGATCCTCGTCACGAGTGTATCCACGCCGTGTGGTCTATGCACTGTCCGTTCTGGTCATGCCAACTTTTGGCGGATTTGTGTTCGTCGAGTCTGGCACCTGGTGAGAAAAGTTGTTTGCATCTTCGTCCCACTCGAGTGGGTCATCGTCTTGCCCTTGTCACTGCCAGCAAACGTCATGCACTCACGTTCCGCCCGTTGCTGTGGGTGGACAGGCAACGAGCTGCCTCCAAAAACACACACCACATCCTCACTATTCTCTATCCATCTTGGTGTAGAATATGAGTATATAGTCTGTAGATGCTCGGGAAAAAAAAAAAAAGAAGAAGTGTTATTTGAACAGATAGTAACGGTGTGATGGTGTGTTCTTTTGAGCAGCAAGCCTATTTTTTGCGTCATCTATGCGATTCTCTCAAGCCCTTGTCCATGAGTTCAGCCATGAAACACCACAATTTTTCTGGGATGCAAGTTCAGAGCACCTCAGATGGGGTTTCAAAGGCATTCCACAGTTGATGGATGAATGTAGTTTGATTTGGATGGCTGTGGTTGAGCATCACTTGGCCATATGCAGTACAAGACTAGAATGGCACTCTGATAACCATAGACTGTAATCAATACCTTTCGCCAGTCTAAATGTAAATTTTTCAAAAATTGAATCTCATGTTATAAGTGATCAATTGATTGATGTGATGTGATGTGATGTGTCATGACATGTTGCATCACTTTCATGCACTGCCATCTTGTATCAATCAATCAGTATCTCTTATGCAGCCCTGATACTTATGAATATGTGCTGGACATGAGGTGGAGAAGCAACAGAAAGAGTAAGAGTGCTCACTGCAAAAAGCATGAGACATAGAGGAATGTGCTGAGAGACAATGTCAGGCTAATGAGGAGAAAGCACCATGGAAAGTTCAAGAGGTAGCAGAGAAAGTAGAGAAAAGGAGGATGGCTGAGGAGAAGAGGACAAGACAGAAGCTTGCAAGTGAAGGAGCACTGAGTTGAAAGAGGTGACAAACACAAAGCAACAGCACTATTGGTGGAACCATGACAGACAGGGCCATGACCAAGACTGTAAATTGCCAGCCACAACAGACAGATTGATCAAGCTATAAACCAGCAAGGAGACAATGGAGACAAAGATGATCCCTCTTTGTTGTAGGCAATGGCAAAATCTAAGACATAACTTCGGCCTGGCTTGTTTCCCTGCAATGGCCTTCCACTAGTGCACATTTATTTAAAAAATACATAGCTCATAGACAGTCACTGTTAAAAATATAGAAACACCACCATTAGATATAGATCCATTTTTTCCCTGAGAGGGTATCAATTTTTTTGCTCTTTGAGTAGCAGGTTGTTGTGCGATTGAACTAACAAGTTTCAGTCACTCATTACCCGGTCATCTACAGTACCACCTGACTCCTGTGACTTGACCGATCCCCTTGCGTATATACGCGTCATTTTTCGCTTCTTCCGCCTAACTACCCGCAAGCCTACTATAATAGTACTACTACTGTAACACCCCGAGGTCCCCGAGCTCGTCGACCCGTACATGGGAACCAGGTCCCCAATGGGTTAGGATTTCCTTGCGGCTTCTCGCTCAAAACTACCCGCAATATGACATGGAAGAGCGTTCCTACATGCGTCGGGCCAACTGTGGGGTAGCAAGCCGGCTTAGCTCTGAGGTCTGTGAAGAGGGCGTTCATCTTGCCCGTTCGTCAATGCCAATGGCGTTCATGATAGAGGTGTCTGTCGACTGTCTCGCGTCACGCCCTCCAAGTAGATTTGGATCATGGGGTTGACGACACACGGAGTCAGTAGCGTGTGACATGGACACAACTCAAAGTCGTCAACAAGGTTCGATCCCGGGGCTGAAAATCCGGCTTGGTCAATCTTGAAGCTTGACTGACTGAACCTGAAGTCAAGTTTCGAAATTAACTATATTAACCATATATCTGCGTGATTTAATATGAGTTCGGTTCTGAACGTCATTACTGACCCCGTCGCGAGTGCTGATGCATCTTGGTACGGAACTGACTCTTTTGTGTCGACGTGAAATGACATGGGTATAGTCGCGTCTGGTTCTTCCGTCCCACCGCTTGTTCTCGCGTGTATTTCGCAGCCATAATCAGCCCTCGGCGAAGTACGAACGAGACTGTCTCCTGTCGTGGGCTTGTGTGCGAACCCCGTTTAGTGCGGCGGAACAGTGCTGACTGACGTC
Organism: Pulveroboletus aff. viridisquamosus; assembly: GCA_038088935.1. Taxonomy (NCBI): domain Eukaryota; kingdom Fungi; phylum Basidiomycota; class Agaricomycetes; order Boletales; family Boletaceae; genus Pulveroboletus; species Pulveroboletus aff. viridisquamosus. Next base: position 17,708 of record JBBPJW010000441.1, read on the forward strand.
CTGTTTGTGTGCTTACCGAGCAAACACATTCTCAGTTCAAACCCTCCCCATCAGATCTACCAGAAATCATCTTGACGTGACACCTTTCTTTACTGTCCCTCGTGTGGCGTACTTTGTGTCCTCATCAGGGAGGTTGTGTCCGTCCGCAGACGGACAAGCGCGCAACCTGTGATCTAGCGTCGCTGTGTTCGTCACGCAGCTTTCCATGACGCCTACGCACGATGCCTACTTCCTTGTCTACGGCAGCTCGTTGTCACGTCTGTAGCAAGGGATGTTTCATCGTTTGCGATCTCGTCCGTTCCGCAAGGACACTGTCTGGATCCAGAGGGTGACCCGCGGTTCACGTTTGGGTTCGGTGTCGTGTGCAGGCATGCGTCTCGTCTCGAGACTTGTCGTGTCGGTTGGTGCGTGTGGGTGTCGTCTTCCCTTACCTCGACGCATTGCTCAGCTGAACGGTGGTTGTTCCCAGGTTCTCATGTATACGGACTCTCTGGGGCACCATGGAGTCGTCCAAGGCATGCGGCACGGATGTTTTAGTTGTGAGGGGCCTGGAATATGGCAGACGTCTGCTGTGTCCGATCTGCATATCACATCGGATGACTTGCTACGCGAGTTCACCGATGCTCAGCGATAACGAACGTGCCACATTCCGTGGGCCGGGGGAGAGGAGCCAGGTGAGAAAGCAGCACGACGAGTCGGCTCATGTCCCGTCGTGCGTGTTCCCACCACACACCAGCCGTACGCTTGGAGTCGTCGCGGCCATGATGGTGGGGGTGCCCCGATCGCAGCGGCAAAGCGCGATAGGGACGAAAAAAAATTCTTCCGTGGTCGGGATCAGTTGGACTCGGAGCCGTGGAAGTAATTTCCACGTGAGGTGGTTCCGCTCCTCGGCATCACGGCACCTCGGCAACATGGCAGCCAACGACAGGAAATATTGAGAGTTTGTCGAGGTATCACGACCCTGAGACGGCGGGTGCTGGACGAACGCCTTGTCGTCTTTTACGACTGAACGCTCCAGAGGGCTGATCTAGTTCTGTTACCGCTGCTCTTCTCCGAAGGAAGGCGTTCTTCTCAGGCATACGGGGCCCTCATATCATCTCGAGGGAGAGCTCATATGCAGTACTCCCAGCCGACCGCCCGCCGCTGGCGCTGTCAAACACTCACTGATGGCGAGGTGACCGGGTAAGGGATGTGACGTTCCTTCCAACAATTTTCTGTCAGACTGCAGGCTATAAGGTCCTACATCGATGTTCCTCTTTCCCTGTCTCGATTAGCTGCGAATGGGCAGCTGTGTTGAGGCCGGTCCTTGCATCAGGTACGCAGGGGATTCCTCACCGCGACCGCGGGTATGAAAGAGATAGTAAAGTTGACCGTCTTGTTTTATCTAGGCACCAGAACCAGAGGAAGGCTCGAGGACGCCGGATGGACGCAGCAGATGCGCAAATAGCACAGGCGAGCGGGTACGCTGCGGGTAAGGGCCACAGTCTGCGATGTCTGTCCCACTTGCCCTTTTTAACGTTTTAATAGCTGCTTCTTGGCTTGTCACATTCTGGGAATGGCTCATCAGGCTCGACGATGAGGTCTCTCTTATTTGGTCGTACGTCGCATTTTTCTTTTACGCGCCATCGTTCAGAACGTGATTTTCGTTGTGCAATAGTTTGCCACATACGGCCTATCTCAAGTGGATGTATTTCTTTGGGAAATACTTTGCGCTGGCTTTACAGACGTACTCTTCGTTCGTTTCATTGTATAGAGTGAATTTGACCATCCGAGTCCAGAGGAGTGTTTATGGTTCACTCCGTGTATTTCGCCAGCAATACCTTGTCCAACGGACAGTGTCGGATATACCGTGCCATCGAGATGATTGGTGCTTTATTGCTCATGCTCTGTCTTGATGCTATCCTGCTCCTCCGAAGTTCGTACGTTCCGAATCGCACTTGACCCCTCTTCTGACGATGCGATCAGTCATTGCGTTGCATGGACGACGCACGTGGAGCTGCGTGATTGCAGTATCAGTCATTCTGGTAGAGTGTGTGACGACTATTACTAGCATGCTATTCGTCATCCCCACGATAAAATACGATCCCACTTGTACGATGGTCCAGATACCAAAGATACTCCTTCTCTTTGTGTCCGGTATGTTCATGTCACAAGCCATCCTCTTGTGGATGACATACTGCAAACGGCAGTGTGTCGCCCAAGCAAGGACGTCCATTGCCTGGGTGACCATCCGCGATGGTCTGTTGGTGTTCATGTCCATTGCAGGTAAGTAACACGCTCTTTGTCGAGTCGACGAACTGAGTTAACGCGGGCCCAAGTGTTTCTCCTGGTTGTTTTCCTACTCATTCTCCAGAATAGCCCGATGACGTCGACGACGGTCTTGTACGTCTCACTATGCATCTCATGCTTTGATCCCGCCTTCTGATCCATTCAAAGTTTCCTTCCGATGTGTACCTCTGCTGGAGTACGTCGTCGTTTTTCCCCCTTCCGTGCCCTGCAGTGGCCGTGTGGGCGGTGATGTTGATGCCCCTCTCCCTCCCACAATCTCATAGACGTGTCACCTCATCTTGAATCTCCGACGTGTAACACATCTCGAAGCCACCGAGCAATTCTCGACCGACGTCTGGGGACTTGACTGCAGCGCGGATTCGTTTCTACTCTCGGACTTGCCGTCTCCATCTCAACAACCACTACCATGATGATGTACGCTGGACATGGACCAATCACCGTCGTTCCTTCCACCTGCATCCGTTCTCGCTGTTTCTGGAACACCGCTACAGGGGTTGGGACACATTAGTGTAGATTAGTCGATTAATCGGAGGAAGTGCTGCCGTGGGAAGCGCTTCCGTGTTATGCGTGTGGCTGATGCGGGTGACGCGGTGTCGAGAGGTCGACGCGCGTATCTTTATGTTTATTCTTGTTTGTCTTACTATCACCTCACCCTTGGCTGCTCGCGCGGGGATCTGGTTCTGTTTGTATGTTAGTACTCGCAGGTATCAGAGGCGTTCAGGTGCTCTGATGCAACGCCCCTTTGACGTCAGTCCCCTTAGGAACATGGGTCATGGCGTCTTGATAGTGCTCTCCTAATTATGTCGTGCCTTCCTTGGTCATGTCCCAGGTCCCAGGACCTGTCACTTCTAAGCCCTTTCTGCTTTTTTTTTTTTTAAAGAAAAAAAAAAGTCGCTCGTTCGATCTCCAAGTGTCGTCCTCTTTCGTGATGGGAATATGCAGCTAAGGCGAAACGGAAATGAACGTTTCGCAAAAATCATATCCCGGAGACCAGTACGTACGCAGACGTGCCTCGAACCAGGCAACAAGGGACCCCAAAAAACTGATCCTAGCCAAGAAAAGAGGAAGAAAAAAAAAAGGGGAGAGGGGGGGGGGGGTGTGTGGTTCGCCGAACCGCTCATCGTGAACTACATGTACGAGTGGCGACGCACCTCCCCAATGTGAACGAGGGCATTACGAACCGTAAACCGACACACTCTTAAACCAAAGTACGTCGTGAGGGTGGAGGAGACGCTTCCGATAATATGATTGTGGCTTGATATCTCCGGACATGCCCAGCCAGAGAAACACAGTACACCGGAACTAGGTCACTATACTGTCAGAACGAGTCGCCACTGATTCGCGAGCCAGGGCAGTAATTGCTGTGCCTGATGGACGTCGGGGTAATGGCGGACGAAGCAATCAATTGTTGGCGGGCCAACTCAAACGGCCGCGTTGATGTGAGTCTCATAAATTACGTGCCTTCAACCCTGGCGCTCCATACATTGTCCCTGAACGTTCGCGTGACCCCTGTCAGTACCATAGTTGCAGTATACTCCGCTTCGGATAAAGGGGAGCTCACCGTGGATAATCCTTGCAGTGTGCCCCTGTACTTGTCTCAAGTGTACCTTAGCGTCATCGGTAGTGATTCCAAGTTCAGTATAATTGTCATCAGAAGAGATGTTGCTGGCCCTCTGCAAGACCACCAAAGTAACAGGTGAGAGCCTTCAATTTTGTGCCCATCCACTCCTCCTCGACTTCTACCATTTCATCCAGGGCCTGGTCCGACAGCGATAATGCGTCATCGGTCAACAATGCCGATATTTCGGCGAGGCTCGTATTTCTAGGGACAAAATACACGACGTTTCGAGTGATTTTCCGCGTGAGATGGAAAAGATCAGCACCATGGATGGGTTTTATGTTCGAGAGGCTGAATTCTGGGTGGCTCTGGGGCGAAGTGTCTGTTCGTTCGTTGACAAATTCGACGTCGTTGTGTTGCTGTAACAGATAGTCCGGCCCGCCCCAGGGTGGGCTGAGGAAGACGACGTCGATGGGGCGCCCCCCGTCTGGTCGCGAATCGTACGCATGTGCAAATGTGATATAGTCAGCCAGGATAAACTCGATACGGTCAGCAACGCCATATATGACCGCGTTGTGTCGCGCGAGTGCCAGCCGCACCGGAGAGACGTCCAACGCGATCACTTTTACCGGAGTGGGCACATCAGGTATGAACGAAACAGACTCAGTATGCGCGTACCATGCTCGCAGGTTTTGGCAAATGCGATGGCGTTCCCGCCAACGCCGCAGAAGGCGTCGAGAATTGTATCGCATCGACATCGTTCCGCAATCTGAGCTGCAATCAGCTCCGGAGTGACGCTGTACCATCCTTCCTCGTCTAATAAGCATCCTTCGTCGTAGAGGGTGAAATAACGTTTCCGCTGAGAGAAGTCTGTGTGGCGGTCGGTGAGACCAGGCTATAACTGCTCAGCAGAGGAACCCGTACACTTTTGTAGGTGCTCGGGAACTTCAGAGGCGGTCTTGTAGTGTGGCACAAGTCCGGTGGCATCACCCACCCGCAACTGTGAGCTGAATGATTCGACGTGAGGAGCTTTGCCGTTGCTGGTGCGGAGATTCGCTTGCGCCGCAGCTGTCACCGCATAGTGTTGACTGGATGAGGGTTCGGTGTCGTTGGAGGATGAAACTGGTGCGGGACCTTGGTCAAAGGCTTTTTTGGCAAAATGAGATAGCCCTGACAGGCTCTTGGTCCGTTTGCCCATGTGTGTTTGGTCGTCGAGGTGGTGTTGATCTACCCCGCGTCGCACGCCTGCACAATGGATGATTGCACCCTCACAGTAGTTCCATGCTCGTCAGCTCGTACACAACTACCTGACATATGATCTTTGACACCCTTCATCTAACAGGACCATGACGTCGACTAGTCTGGTTGGCAATGGTGTGCGTCCGAATTACATCGGTCGGTTCACTATCCAACACAGCGGGTCACCAACCTCTGTTTCGAATCGCACCAATCTCACCGTTATGAGCTAGAGCAAGGCTCCCGTGTTTAAAAGGCAGATTCCAGGCGACGAGACTCACTATCCTTCAGGGATCCCTCAAGCTCACCTCGGTCCTCGACGCACGCAAGATGCCCGCATCCTTGTTGGCATATCTAATCATTCTTCTCTCGGTCGCCCGTTCGTTGAAGGCAGTCTCTCTCGTGCCGAAATTTGGTTCTCTAGTCCTCCGTGCAAGGTCTGACGATTCCCCGGGTGTCATCGACGCTTCCAATGGCAAACTCGAGATCGCAAACAAGGTAATCTCCCCTGATGGATTCTCCCGAAGGTATGTCCGCATCTCTGACGATATTCCTCGTTTTTGTGACACTTGTCCCCAGTGCTTCCTTGGCAGGTGGTACATTTCCCGGTCCGGTCATCAAGGCGCAAAAGGTTCGCGACTCGTCACTCTTCCTGACGTGCAGTCTTCAACGTGATACATGCAATAGGGCCATGATTTTTCAATAAACGTCATCAACAACTTGGATGATCCCAGCATGGAGCTGACGACGACAATCGTGAGTTCATCCGACATTTGCTTTGTGACTCTTGCGAACGAGATTTCGTCTTCAGCACTGGCACGGAATATTTCAGAATAGATCCAATTGGGCCGACGGCGTTTCTTTCATAACTCAATGTCCCATTCAACCCGGCGAGAATTTTCAGTATCGGTTCAACGCTGAAAACCAAACAGGTACCTATTGGTATCACTCCCATCACGAATTGCAGTATTGCGACGGGGTTCGTGGTCCGTTGGTCATTTACGATCCCGAGGATCCTCATGCTGATCTGTACGATTTTGATGATGGTTTGTCTACCGTTTTCTCTGCTACTCCCGAGATTGACCATGCCTTTATAGAGAACACGATTATAACACTCGCAGACTGGTGAGTCTCACAGTTTACGGCTGAAGATTCTCGCTATACGAGCTGCGTAGGTGGCATATACCCTCGCGACAGATTGCGCCGCCCTTCACTCCCAACGCGACCACTATCAACGGAAGAGGACGTTATCCAGGAGGTCCGGAAACACCTCTCTCAATTGTCAATGTTGAGTATGGTAAACGGTATCGCTTCCGTGTCATTGGTGCATCCTGCGACGCATGGCATAATTTCACCATTGACGGCCATCGAATGACAATCATCGAAACTGACGGGGCCGAGACCGTCCCAGTAGAAGTTGATTGGCTTCCCGTCCTTGCAGGGCAACGATACTCTGTCGTGGTCGCTGCTAATCAACCGCCAGACAATTACTGGATACGTGCGTTGCCAAACCATGGCAATCAGACATTCATCGGCGGGCAGAACTCGGCGATTTTGCGCTACTCTGGTGCGCCGACACAGGACCCAACGACGAGTCCGGGACCATTCGTCGCACACTTTGAAGAGGGTCGACTCCACCCTCTTAAAAGTCAAGCTTCTCCTGGCGTTCCCGGACTGGGTAAAGCAGACGTTGTCCTGCACCTCGTCCCCGGCTTCAACAATAGTTTCAACGTCAATGGAGTTCGCTTCAGACCCCCTCCGGCCCCTGTTCTCCTTCAGATACTCAGCGGTGCCCGCCATCCTACGGAGCTTCTTCCCAGCGGCAGCGTCTACGAACTCCCCAGGAACAAAGTTATCGAGGTTCATATGCCTGCCAATGATCTTACCCCTGGAGGTGCTAGGGGTAGCCCGGTCAGTATCCTCCGTCATGAGTTCGATCTTTTCACTGACTGAGGGGATCATGTGGACAATGAAGCATGGTATTCATCTCCACGGCGTGAGTCATTTTCTATCGGTATAATCATATACCGATTGGAATTGCAGCACAACTTCCACGTGGTTCGCACAGCTACGAACAGCACTCCAAATTTCATCGATCCACCCAGACGGGATACCGTTTCCATGGGTTCCCAGGCCCAGAATTCCAACATCACATTCCGATTTGTAACGGATAACCCTGGTCCATGGATTCTGCACTGGTAGGTAACTAGTTGCAGGTCCTGGTTGTATTCTGAAGCTCCCTCAGCCACATCGATTTCCACTTGTTCAAGTAGGCGCCTTGACTAACCCTCTTCATTCGTTGACCCGTGATTCAAGTGGTTTTGCTGTGGTGTTGGCGGAGGCGCCCGACGACGCCGCTTTACAGCAGAATAGAGTCCTGCCAAGTGCGTAACCAGACCCAGCAGCAGCTTGACTGAGTTGCTGAACAGTAGCTGATGACAGGTGCCTGGAATGACCTCTGCCCTGACAGGATTCGGTCGGCTACTGAGACTTTCAACATCACCGGTAGTTTCAACCTCACTGCCCTGAACATCACCGCCAGCGCGAATCCGACCGGTTTGAACGCGGCTCAGACTCTTACGGGCCCACCCAGCCTCAGTAGGACGAGTACTCCGACGGACATGAGCACCATGCCGCCGACCTTCAGTACCTTGTCAGGATTATCATGAAGGAACCGCGCATGCTCTATCTCTCCTTGTGTACCTTACTCATTCGCGGGTTGCGGTCCATCGTCTAGTTTTTATGCTACTTCTTCTGTAATTCGTCCACGTCATTTATGCTCTACGACAGGAGCCAGCTGTCCGTACCTTCATCTTGCAGCCCACTCTACACGTCGCGATTGCCTGTGTCCCTCTTGTCCGCATAACGTCAGACTGGGACGGTAGGGCCGAAGCTGTGCGTAATTCGGATCCCTACTTTACGTGTGAGTTCTCGTCTGGTCGGCTGCTAGCATGTTCGCATGTCCCTACGTCTGATTATGGAAAAATAGAGGGCGTGGCCAAGCTGAGGCTGGCACGTGGAACGGTAGAAAACTTTGCCTCCGACATGTCAGTCGAGGTGACTCCACCTGTCGCAGATGCCATGTTCGGTGGCCGATGACCCCAAGGTGTGCCCCATGATTCCTATCGCGAAGAACGGAGCTACTGGGCGCCAGTCACCTCACCGCCCACTTATTCTAAATCACTGGATATGGTTAGCGCGTTTTCCGCTTAGATCGGCAGCTGCCGCCACCCTGCACTGCTACTATGTACGGCCATCATCACTCTCGTTTCCAGTTTCAATCCTTACGGACGTCTGGCTACTGGGACCGTCCTTTCAATCAATTCAGGACTCGGATGGCCGAAACTGCGTGCTTCATTGTGTTGCAGTCTTGCAACGCTACCACGTTGCCAGATACTCGAACACAGCTCGATTGCTGTGGTCGTGGCTGGCAGCCGGTCGTCGAGCGCTGTGAGCCGAAAGGCAGCACTGGTATACGTATGCCACCATTCTTCCCCCCCTCTTTTCTGGTGCCGTTCGAGGTGTGTCACACAGTAATGATGATGTCTTCTCTGGGTAGTCACTACCCTCCTGGTAACAAAGCTATTGGCCACCCCCTGAGAACTTTCCGCTCACCAGTCTTGTAAGCGGTAGGATCAGCGTCACAGACACGGTGAGGGTCGCCCGAGGTCTCACGAATGCGGCGATGCATCATCGCCGACTAAGGTACTAGAAGACGGCGCGCAACGTAACGCCCAGGCTCCCTCCGTTACTGGAATAGCCTGTCATGCCAAGTTAAGTCAATGCTTGCATTGCTCGGATATAAAAGAAGTGTAAGCACACCGAAGCGACCATTCAGCAGTCACCCTTCAAGCTTCAAACGCGATATGCTCGCCTTGTCTATCCTTACGTTTTCACTACTCCCTATCTCTAATGCGTTGTCGATCGCCAACAACAGGTTGGACACCGGCGCAAGCCAACCAGCAAATGTACTAGGACCCGTGAGCACGCTTGTCATCGCGAACGGTTACATCGCGCCAGATGGGTTCAACCGATCGTAAGTTGATATCGATCGTCACATCCTCAAACGCTTCTGATGTTGTACAGAGCCGTGCTTGTCAATGGCGTATACCCTGCACCGTTGATCCAGGCCAACAAGGTCCGCAACTACGATAATGTCCGGTCTGGAGTACTGATGCACCTTCCAGGGAGATGACTTTTCTCTTCAACTTATCAATCAACTCACGGACAATAACATGTCTGTGCAAACTAGCGTTGTAAGTAAATATACGCCTGACTTGGCAAATCATATCCTCACGTACTCCCAAAAGCACTGGCACGGAATTCACCAGCAGGGGACCAACTGGGCCGACGGTGCTTCTGGGGTTACTCAGTGCCCACTTCGACAGGAGGAAGGGTTCACAGCAAAATTCAATGCTAGACAACAAGCCGGAACATACTGGTACCACTCACACTTTTCCACTCAATATTGTGACGGACTTCGCGGACCGCTGGTTATCTACGATCCTTTTGACCCTTTGGGATACTTGTACGACATTGATGATGGTGAGTTACATCCAGTTTACTGGCTGTGCTTTATCTTACTCTCCGAGCAGTAAGTACAGTCATCACTCTCTCAGATTGGTATGGCAATTGCTATCTAAAGAAAATGGCACTACTGACCCGGATTTAGGTATCACCAATCTGCTCTCGTCCTCGGGGCCGAGTTCCGACCGATTAATCCAGATTCGAACCTGATCAATAGCAATGGCCGCTATCCTGGTGGACCGGCAGTTCCATTCTCAGTCATCAACGTCCAGCAGGGGTTACGATATCGCTTCCGGCTGGTTTCCACGTCCTGCAGCGCTTATTTCAACTTCACGATGGATGGCCATCGAATGACTGTTATTGAGGCAGATGGCGAAGAAGTGGTTCCCGTGGATGTTGACTGGATAGAAATCCATCCTGGTCAACGCTACTCCGTGGTCGTTACAGCAAATCAGCCCGTTGGAAACTATTGGATTCGTGTTCCAAGCGAATTTTCCTCCACCTTTGAGGGCGGTCAAAATCTGGCCATCCTGCGATATGCAGGAGCACCGGGCCAAGATCCTACGTCGACACCTGGCCCATATGAACTCGGGTTCGATGAGACCTTACTCCATGCACTTATCAACCCACAGGCCCCTGGGATACCCGAACTCGGAAAAGCGGATGTGAACATTCAACTTCATCCGGGCTTCAATTTCAGCACGTTGTTATTTAATTTCAATAATGTGTCCTTTAGCCCTCCCGATGTCCCCGTCCTTCTCCAGATTCTTAGTGGGGCAAGACATCCGTCACAGCTGTTACCAGCAGGAAGTGTCTATGAACTGCCCCTGAACAGTGTCATAGAAATAAGCTTCCCGAGCCCTTTAGCTGTTGGCCCTCCCGTAAGTGCTACGCTTGTAAAATGGCGCTTCATCCTGACCCCGTTGCGCGTTTTTTCTTGTTCAGCACCCTATACATCTTCACGGTGTGCGTGGCTCACTCCCATCCCTCCTTTACTCCTAGTTGAATTTTTTTCTCTAGCATAGCTTTAGTGTTGTGAGGTCTGCGGGTAGCAACACAACGAACTTCTTCAATCCCGTTCGGCGCGATGTCGTGTCCTTGGGCCTCAGTGCCACCGACGAGGTGGTGATTCGTTTTGTGACAGATAACGCGGGACCCTGGTTCCTTCATTGGTAAGTCATCATTTTGAGAATCCCGAAGAGACCGTGGTTCTCATGTATCTGTCTTCTAGCCACGTTGACTGGCACCTCAACCAGTACGTCAGCCCCCATGTATTAGTATGACTGTGCATTGATCTCCGTATCTAGCGGGCTTGCTGTTGTGATGGCCGAGGCACCAGCGGTAGCAGCTCAGCAACAAGGCCCCGTAGTACCAGGTATGTCCTCGTCCCTTTCATCGATCTATCGCCAATTGCAGCGACTGATCGTCCCTCACACCAGAGGACTGGAAGGAACTGTGCCAACCGGGCACATCCTGGGGACAAACCTACCTTGGGACAGCTAAAAACTAGGCCGAAGACGACGGCGTCTGAACCCTATGATTTTCAATTTCCGATATTACTTCCTTTCTTTGGATCTTCTCAAAGTAGCGCTACAGTATAATTAAGAGCAAAAGGACGTTGTGATAGTCTATTGTGGTATATATGAGAAAACACGCACAAAGGTGTACCTAACATATGAGATGCAAACTTGTATGTCTCTATTCTTGATGAAATTCCGATTGTGTTTTCTGTATTCGTGCGGTGGAAGGGGGTAGGAGGATGTGAAGGCTTTGTGCGTGTCGAAACTTGAGACACGAACATCGTCCGCTGCGTTCCATCCCCCTCTCCCGCCTTGCGCGCCAGCTGACATTCGAGGGCTTGTGACACTCAAGACTCCGAGCCGCAGAAACTGCACTACGACTGCCACGATTGTCGGGGGGAAAATACGTCCCCCTCGGATCATGATGTATGCCTTGGCATAGGACTTATCTAAGTGAGCCTACAAGGTGGCTAATGGCACAGATGCTCAGGTCTGAAAAGACTTGACACTGTTGAAACTGCAGGATACTGCAGGATACTTGTAGTCACCAAGTATCCTAAAGTAACTAATGGTCCGACATAGTCACTAGCTTATGTAAGCGGTATAGCGTAGGCAATTAACATATTCCAACAGACACTAGACCTGCCACTATATATTACTACCCGAAAAGCCTGCACAGTGGTAGACCATGCTGTTATAATTCCATTTTCACTTTTTTCTTCATTTTTACCCATGTTGTACTTTTGCTTTTACTCTTCACATATCACATCACGTGACCGTGGGTAAACATTACCATTTCACTCTTCACTCTTTCACATCTTCAAATTTCACATTCTAGATGGGCCTAGACCATAACATTATTATATGGCAGAAACCATAAGGTACTGCTAAAATTGTTGCAAACTATGCAACGACCACTTTCAACTTCACGTGATCGTGGGAATCCCTTTCCTCTTCAGGCTAAACCCTAACTTAGGACTTGGCTATTTACTATACGAGTACTCATAAGGTTAGTGACATGAGGCTATCTCTGGATCTTCCCGATCCTCATCTCATCTCATGGATCTGATCTCATCGGGATCTGACGGATCTCCGATTGGATCTCATCTGTGGCAGAGATCCCCGTCCTCATTGTCACCACACCCCTTACCTTCCATTCCCCCACATCCCTTCATTACCGATCCATGCCCTTTCCTTACGATACATGTGAGGCCGCACTACTTATGCTATTGGCCAGCTTACTGTACTACTCTAGGGTAGACACGGATGTACATGGTCCGTGCACCACTTACGATAGTATATAAAGGCTGGCTACTGGTGCTAAAGTCTCTCCAGACTTTATCACTTTGTAGT
>JBBPJW010000442.1:0-30163 GCA_038088935.1 Pulveroboletus aff. viridisquamosus
ACATTTTCTTCACGAAATGGCAAAATCATTTAAAGATGTAAAAGAGGCATTACAGGAAACGCTAGAAAGAATGAAAAAACAAAATATGACAACGCTCCCTTCGTATACTAAAGGGCAGCAAGTTCTTCTTTCTACAAAAAACCTTACACTTCCTTATCCATCAAAAAAGCTCACTAAACGATGGATCGGCCCATTCACTATTATTGATGTCATTTCCCATGCTGTTCACCTAAAACTCCCTTCCACCATGCGCATTCATCCTACCATCAATATCTCATGCATAAAACCCTATCTTCCATCACTCTGCGGGCAGGATATCCTCACTCCTGATCCCATCCTGGTCACCGAAGAAGGACACGAAGAATATGAAGTTGACCATATAGTCGACTCTCGTATTCACAAGGGCAAGTTGGAATATTTAGTTCACTGGACTGGATATGGAGAAACTGATCGCACCTGGCAAACAAAGGATGATTTAGCAAATTCTCCAGATCTGATCACCAAATTCCACAAGTTACATCCCTCCGCCCCTCGTCGTCTGTTCACCACCGACCTCGCAACTTTCCATTCATTATTTAAACCCTATGAAAACCATACCGAAACGAATGCTCTCTTCATGTCTCATCTGGAATCCGAGACCTAAAAAGGGGTAGTGTTATAGTCCGCTTTTTTCAAACTTTTGATCACGTGACTTTATCTTATCTTTCCACATGGTTATCTAATCTTTTATCTTATCAGGGCATGTGACAGGTCACATGACTGGTCTAGACCCAGGGCATTAGGGTTAGCCTCTTGTCTTCCAGCCCCTTTTCATTTCCATCTCTCTTCCATTTCAGAAGCATCGAGCCCTTTCAGCCATTGGCTATTCTCACGATGTCTTCTCTTCTTTTTGATCCCTGTCCAGGGTCCATGGGAATTCTCCCATCAGGGTCTTGGTCTGTGCACTGTAGCCATACCTATATAAACTGTAGCATATCGTCTCAAGACTCCCTAGTCTTGAGCACTTGTACCTTTAGTGCAGTTGTCTCACTCGTACTCCTAGTTTCTCTCTATATCATCTTCATTCTCACAGAAACCGTCACCGTCCAACAAAAGCCCCTAGATTAGGGTTAGAACGTCATCGTCTTCACTGAAACTGAAATCGTCTATAACAGAAACTGGAATAAGAGGAAAGGAAAAAGATATGGGAAATTATAACAAAGTGCAGGGATAGCAATAATAAAAACAGCAAGGCAGCTGTTATGGATCTAGATCAACAGCAAGAGGAAACATACCTTGAGGATGCCTAAAACTGGGGAAGACAAAAAAATGGTAGTCTAAAGAAGGCACTAGGAACAAGGTAAATAAGTAAACAAGTGCTTTAGACTAGAGAACCAGTCTATGCCCTTGCCTCTTTATATATTGCTACAAAGTGTGCATGGATCAGGTCATGAGAAGTACATGAGGTAGCTGGTGTACATAGAACAATGCTAAATAAGGAAATAGGGCAAAAAGAAACTAAATAGGAATCAATGGCAAATAGAGAGTAATTAGTAAAAGAAAGCAAGGCAAAGGTAAGGTATAACATTAGAGAACTAGGCCATAATATCAGAGAAAGTCTAGGCTACAATTGTTATGCACTTCAAGAGTGCAATCCAAATACTACCAGCAACCAGTAAGTAACAGGCAAATGACAATAACAAGAGGACTTTTAAGACTAGAGCCCTAAACTAGGCTTGTGAATCTTAAAAGGAAGAAAGGAAAAGGACTGGAGAGACTTTAGGACTTGCCCACCCTGTATTATATATTGTTAGAAGGCATAGCCTCATACATAGGATAAGTAATCTACTATCTATGTGAATCAATAGCAGTATTTACTCATATCTTCTAAATAGGGAAACAGGGCATAGGGTATGAGTTAGGAGTAAGGCAGTGGCCTTGCAAATCAAGGGATATAAAAGAGAAGCCACACCATAAGAATGTGGAAGAATGGAAAATACTCAGGATCAACAGATATAAATCAGACATGGCAATCATAAGGCTAAAAAGATCTATTTAGATCTCTGCCACAGATCAGATCCTAATCCAGATCCTTGAGATCAGATATCATTGGTATTGATCTAAGATCTCATCTGAGATCTGCCACATCACATGATCAACCCATGAGTGAGAAATGCTCTGATATAATAAATCAAACCTAAGCCTAGGGTTTATCCTTATAAGGCAGGCAAGTCTCATGGTCACAAGAGTAAACCATTAGTATTTGCTGAGCACATAACAACAATAAGGTAAAAGACTATGCTATATAAGGTGCAAAGGCTAGACCAGGCTAGATCTAACCACATGACATGATAAAATATAAGATAAGATGAGGTGAAGTAAGATAAGATAAGATCAAAGAAAGTGGTTAAAGATAGTAAAGAGTAAAGAGAACTTAGCTTAGGGTAAAAATGAAAAATAGCCCCTAGCTAAGTAGTGCCAGTGTATAACAGTGAGAGGAGCAGACCATGAGTAATGGTCACTGAGTCAAAGGATTCAGAGGATTTAGAAGATCAAAGGGTCCAAACCATAACAAGAGAGCTCATAGAGCAAGAAGTCTGAAGCTAAGACAAGGTGGTCAAGGAAATCATAACAATATGTAATATACAGCATTCATTTGATTCATTTGATGTACTCAACAAAAATTACATTGAGCAGTAGGCTAGAGTCAATAGAAAGTGCTGATACTCATATGATCACCAATAGTTCTCTATTGTAGTCAAACTGGGAGTAATTTTACAGGAGCGTGGTTTGTGCAGTTCCTATTTGAGTCACTGTAATGTTCAATCGCTTCGCCGCCCCACCTCTATCCCGCTCCACGGTGTTGAGAGTTGGGTTCCTCCCTTTTTAATCTCATCTTCCCTAGACACCGCTGACCTACGTCGTGTAGCTTAATGCGTGTGTTCTAGCTCCAAATTTTCACCTTGAGTGGTGTTATTCCAAAGGGCACAGACTGAATCATGTTTCTAAAAAAATTACGTGCTGGATGCGGGTCATTTCGACTTTCAACGTTGTGTTGGAGAGAAGACGGTCTCTGGAGCCGTACACGTCCCTTCCCTCCAAACTCGTACGTACACGGCTGGGGCCCAGTCGTGGCCGTCTACATACACACCGACACCACGCATCAATCCGTACGAGGACTCGTCCGATGCCGAATGCTCAAATTCAAACGTGCCCTTTTCAGTGGTTGCATTCCCAAGAACTATGGTCAGGCAACACGGGGAGAAAAAAAGCCGAACACGTCAGCACGTGGAATGTGGACGGTGTGTCCGTCTTCAGGGACTTGGACGAACGGTCCTCCCGACTGGCACCACGCAGGTACAGTATATCTGTGTGTTTCGCGTTCGTGAACTCGAACTGACCGATGGCGTCTCTGTGCGTGCGTCCTGGTGTGTTCTCATCCAAATCTCCCGATGGAACGAGCAGGCAGAGACGTCGGAGGATTGATGTCGCCGTGTGACGTTGCAGGATCTGGTGTCGCTGCGAATACGGCCGGTTGTGGTCCGGAGCATTGTCTCGCTAGCCTACACCCCGGTAGCGGGAACCTGTCTGGGAGACTCTAGGCCCGTCCACATGACGGGATCCCCCACCCCGGAAATCAGACGCTTTCCACCTCTGAAGTCGGGTACTTCCATGCCCGCCGATCATAGGCCATCCCTCAGGCCTGGGGGACTTGCCATGCCGCTCAACGTCGGGGCTACCTCCAGCGCATACTCCATCGATTTGGTTGAGGAGCGAAAAGTGAAGGTACGACACTGGATACGTTATGATGTTCGTCGACCACGTACCCTGGCGAGACATTCTACCAGTGAGACATTTCCTCTCGATGAATCCTACACCCAGAATGCAGGAATTCCATGACCACCGGTCACCGAGACGCAATGACGACCAAAAGGGGGTCGAAATGGCCATCACTGATGCACAAACCTCGGTGAATCATTAACGTCACACAGGCGGCCATTTCCAAGCATCGTTGTTGACCTCTTCACCGGAGCAAATGAGTTTCGAAACTAGTACGGAAAGAAAATAGGTGCATATGACCAATTTGTCTGCATTCACGCCGACAAAGTACCTGAGAACGGAGGACGACAGCGTCTACACAGGGGAAATTCAGTGGCTACAACCTCACCATAGGTTCGCCGTCCACTGAGATCGAACGGGATGTTGCATCGTGGGTGACTCCATTTTACTGTGTTACCGGAGCGTCTTCATCATCCAACCAGCCGGACGGCACTGAGAATGGAGAGAACATGTCAACGCAGTCCTTGCTCGTAAAGGCTCGCGACGTCGATGCGATCTCGGTAGTGAATGCTGTCTATCTCTGTTGTCGACTGCACGGGAGAGGGCAGGCGAGACGAGAGGTGGGACACACGAGACTTGTCTTGGGCGATGCGATTGGTCTAGGAATACCACCGGCACTAGTATCGCTCAGAGATCTAGCGGTCGTGTCATCGGTCTACGGGAGACCTGGCCATGCCGGTAGGTCTTTAGGCATTGATCTGATCTGAAGCCTGTGTTTGTTGGCCGGGAAATCTACACGTCGTTTCCCGAGGGGACAGAAGCAGAAGGCCTGTCCGCGTTGTTCTTTGAACAACTGGGTGGCGCTCCAACGAGATTTCACGTATCGACAGTTTGGACGGTCCGCTGGTGTAGATTGCGCCACTATGACCAATTGATGGTAACAAGCAACTTGTTTGCTCGGAAAAGGAAGCGGGCCGGGCATCACAGCGATAGATGAAGGGTATCGAGTAAGCCTGCCAAGGACGATTGAGTTGCGGTGAAGCGCGATCTCACCGTTCCGCTTGTCTAGTTCCGCCTGGAAAAGACCCGACAGCTAGGCAAATCTAGTTCTGGTCTACTTCCGTGTAGAGACTCGCGATCGGGACTAGTATTGGGAGACGGAGAAGAGATTGCCGGATGCATTGTCCCCGCTGAGCGATTCGAGCACGGCTAGCTGCGAGGCACGCTCGACGGTGGATCCAGTGAGCTGGCAGGACCGGGGGAGGAGTTCGCTGAATCGTGATTTTCAAACTCAGCGCAGCTTGCAAAGCGCCGCGCCGAGGAGTCCGATCCAGTTGTCCGCTACTGGCAGCACCCTGGACGCGGACGTGGAGAAGACGAACGACACTGGACGGCGAGGTCCTGTGCAGGAGGTGAGTGCGTTCGTCACGTCGTCGCATGAATACAAGTAGTCACGTGACGCAGACACCTGCGCGAAAAAGAGTGTCGATCGCGTCCAAGCCCAGCGGAGGGGTTTTCGACCACGGATCTGCTTTTTCGCTACGACCATCGTCGCCTCGCCCTGCGGCGTCCGCCACACCGTCAGTATTCATATCCTGGTTGCCATGCATCTCCTTTTGTCCCTGGACGTTCCTTTTTCTTAGCTGGATGTCTAGACTGCTGGTCGCCTTCGCAGCGCTTTATTGGTTGTGATCTGACGCAGGGCCTGCGAGTCGTGATCTGGAGTTGCGGTCGTCCTCAGGGGCCCTGCCCTGTTTCCAGAGGAACGTCGTCCCCAACGGTTCTGAAGATCGATGAAGGAACGCGGTGCCTTGGTTGAGAGCGGTGGTTCATCCACGCCGCCTTTTTGGGGAGGGTCGTCGACAGGTGAGCATTCCTGCGGTGATTTGACGCATTCTATTCTGATTTTCTGTGTTCCAATATAGACAATCCAGGCATGCGGGCGTTGGAGACGTGGACGGGACTCCCCCGCAGTGCCATGTGCCTGGGGTCGGTGTCGCCGACTTCGACGATGGGTCGATGCGGGCTTCATCACGGGCAGTCTGGAGCGGCGCTCGCATCTGCAGCACCCGCAGTCTGTACGGCGCTGACTGGGCGATAAAGCCACCTGGTGTCACGGCGCGCTGCGTGTCTGTCCGCTGCGATATGGCAAAGCCTGATCGGGCAAGACGATCCGCTTTTCCGCCCGCTGCAGTGACGCCCGCGCGAGTGTCTGGCGGGTGGCATCTGCCCTGTGACGGTTGTTATGATATGTTTTTGTCACACCTCCGAGGAGATGCATATAAAGGTCGCCCCACTCGCCCTCCTTCTCTCCATCCGCGGCTGCTCTCCTTCTTTCCCCGGACGTCCCCTTCCCCCCCCCCTCTGCACCGACACAGGCGACCCCTCTCCCATCGCTATGCCACTCGCAACGACACTCCCCCCCCTCTCCCTTTCTTGGTTATCCCACAACGCTCCCCTCGTCTTCGTCTCCCTCGCCGTGCTCTACGCCATCGTGCGCGCCATCTACCACCTCTTCTTTTCCCCCCTGAGTGCCATACCCGGCCCCTGGTACGCCGCCGTGTCCAGCCTCTGGATGACGACGCACGTTCTCCGCCTCCAGCAGTGCAAAACCCAACACCGACTCTTTGAGGAATACGGCCCAGTCGTGCGTGTCGGTCCCAACAAGGTGATATTCAAGGACATCTCGTCGATGCGATCCATATACTCGGTTCACAAGTTTGACAAGAGCAAGTTTTACAAGAGTCTCCTGACGTTGGTCCCCCGTCCCATACACTTGCCCGTGCTGACCCGTCCCTTGCAGGAACGAGAATGACCATGCGTAATCATGAATTGCCTTTACCGTTGCGCATATGTGCTGATTAATCTCTAGGATGACCACCCTCGATCACATTGGGCATGCAGTGCGACGAAGGGGGTATGCACCACACTACGTTCCAGCAAACCTGGCCCTGTTCCAGGCGGAAGCACTTGAGCACGTTTTGGAACTGGTCACCGTAGGTGGCACCTGATCTACTTTTCCCCCACGTCTCAACATGATTCAGGCTCTGGAGCATGTCGCAGGCAAATACCCGCTAGACTGTCTCGCACTGTTCCGCCATTTCATGGTGGATGTCATCATTTCATCTTCTCACGGTTATCGTCAAGGCGCGCTCAGTAAATGGATCCTCGGCGGAATGGATCCGATCGCGACTGCAATATCTGACTTCCCGAAGAGAGGAATCGTCGTAAGTTTAGCCCAAGAGATACTTGGCACTCGCTGACTGGGCATTTTCAGCGGAGCACCATGCCATCTTGTTTGTGGAACTTGGTTTGCCGCATCCCATGCTGGCGATGGCGCCAGATTTGCGAGTCTGATAAGATCATTGGCGAGGTTTGTGTTTTCCCCTTGTCGCGTCTTTGTCTCTCTTTTACTCACTCGTGGAAACTTGTAGTTTGTTGGTGCCCGCGTGTACGAGATGCGCGCCAAAGAAGGCATGGAGAAGGCGTCGAATGCAGAGAGAACCACTTTGTTGCAACGCCTCCTTGAATACAAATATTCGCCACACCAACACATGCCCGATCACGACATCATCTCGGAACTAATGGGACACATGTTCGTCCCTTTTTCCATGTTGTGCCCTTGTGTGGAGATTTGAATGTTATTTGAAGGATTGCGGGATCCGACACCACTTCCAATTCCATGTCCTACTTTTTTTGGGAATTGACTCGCAGGCAGGACGTTTTGAGCAAGTTGCAGACGGAGATCGATCAAGCCATGCCCGACTCCCGCGTCCTGCCAGACTTGGTCGTCCTGCAGAGGCTTCCGTACCTGAATGCATTTATCAAGGAAGGTAAGAGCACCTACAATGCTGTGCCGAACGTTCAGGGAACTCAGTCTGTGTAGGTCTCCGATTATACGCTGCAGTACCCAGTGATCTAGAGCGCGTTATCCCGTCGTCGATTTCCAAGAATGGTGGATTGGATGACTCGTTTGATTTAATGGGTTACGCCCTGCCACCAGGGACAGTAATCGCTACGCAAAGCTGGTCGATGCACCGTGATCCCATCATCTTCTCTTCCCCAGATAGCTTCATCCCTGAACGATGGCTCCAAGGACCTGACGCCACTGCGAAGATGGCGCAATACCTGATGCCGTTTGGGATAGGGAGTCGCCAGTGTGGAGGGATGAACTTGGGCTATATGATGCTGCGAATGACAGTTGCCGCTTTGGTAAGGAACTTCAACGTCACTGCTCCTCCAGAGACCAACGAGAGGAGTATGGAAATCAAGGACGCCTTTGTGGGTTTGTCTGCTTGGTCTAGAGACATGTCGTACTCAGGCGACTCTACCCAGGTTGTCTTTCCAGCCGCTATGGAGTGCAAGCTCGCCTTTCAGCCCCGTAACTGATTAGCGTCCGCGTCCGCGAAACACTTGTCCTACGCCTACGCCCTCTGTGAACATGTTATATCATCTTCCCTTCTCTCTCCTCTCAGCGGAATATTAACCACTTTATAATCGCTTAATAATTCATTGGTGTACCATACCCTCGAGCCAGCTTCACTGTTTCTGTTACCGATACGTCAGGGGTTGTTTTTGCGACGAAGCTGTCTAGATACCCAGCTGGCAGGACCAAGACTGTACCCATATTTCAACTGACTAGAATACTTCCTTGCGATGCCCATGCAGTCTGTGCCTTGAGCTGTTGGGGCCGTGGGCTGAATGAACTTCGAATGGCGCAAGATGGTAATGCCTGTCTGATGCGATGGACCGCCACGATTTCCGCTCTTCCTGCGCCCTTTTCAATTACTCGAGGCGCAGGTCGCTAGTCAACCTCTTGAGAAGCAATGGCCACTTCCATCTCGTCCGGGAACCCGAAACGACCCGGATCAACCTCGAGTGCCACGAGAGAAAAGGTTGCGGATTACAATGAGGAACCCTGTCGAACTGCCGCTGCAGAACGTTCAAGGACGAGAGTGTGTCTCGGCGCTTCATTCGTGTTCTCCATAGAGATGAGTTTGGAACACGAAACGAAACGAGCCATGGAGAGTCGACACTTGATGATGATTGGTATATTTTCGCGCAGTTCCCACTCGTCCTCGTAGCTGACGTGCTTAGCTATCGGTGGGACGATCGGGACAGGCATCTTTTTGAGTGCTGGATCGGTGAGCGCAACGGTCGTCGTAGTGCATGTTTGCTCACGTCTGGTCTACTGTATCCAAAAGGCTATTGCCTTCGCCGGTCCAGGAAGTGCTCTACTCTCCTACGCAGTCGTCAGTCTATTTGTTTATGCCGTTGTCATCACACTGTGAGCCACTGCCCTTTCCACTGCAAGAGGTAATCACACGTTTGGTCCTCATTGTCCCTAGAGGCGAGATGGCTGCCATGTTCCCGGTCTCTGGTGCATTCTCCGTGTTTGGCAGTCGATTCGTGTCTCCTGCTCTTGGGTTTACGATAGGTGACAATCTTTTTTTTTTTTAACCGCGATGACGTTGAAAGCTTGGGGCTCCCCGCGGTTCGATAGGTTGGAACTATTGGCTACAGTGGTCCGTGTCGTCCCGGTTTGTCGACCCTGTTGCGTACAACTCATGTAGCATCGCAGGAGCTTGTCGATACGTGAGTACGCGCATACAGACTATATGTTGTTGGGAGACCCATCCGTCATCGTCTGCCCCTTTGACTTGCACCAGCGAGCGAGCTGACAGCGGCCGCTGTGATACTACAAGTAACGCTTGCTTTCGTTTTCCTCGTGAAAGGAACCGGGGCACCGGTATGCTCAACGAACCGTCGCATGTAGTTTTGGGCGCCCCAGGTGCAGCCTTGGCAGTGGGCTCTTGCAATCATTGCGCCGGTATTCTTGATGCAGCTGATCCATGTTCGGGTGTACGGTACGATCTGTCTTGTTCGACTCGTATCGAGCCGCTTGGCTTTGGCGGGCTCAACGGTCCAAACAGGCGAATCGGAGTTCTGGTTTGCGTCCATCAAAGTGGTGATGATCGTCCTTTTCATCTGCGTCGGGCTCATTTACGACTGGGGTGGGGTAAAAGGACACCCAGGACCCGTAAGTAAGAACGTGAATCAGGTAGTCTTCATGACTGAACCGAACGCGCTTCAGGGGCTCTCAAACTTCCAAAATGGACAGGCTTTCATCGGCGGATTTGCAAACTTTGCACAGACGTTCGTCTATGCGTTTTACTCTTTCGGAGGAGTAGAGCTCGTCGCCGTTGCTGCCGGTGAGTCGGCTCGCCCATGGAGAACAGTACCGAGTGCCGTGAAAGCGACGTTTTTCCGAGTCATGCTCTTCTATATCCTGACCATCCTGACCATCGGACTGTGCATCAACTGGCAGGATCCGACCTTGCTCAGGGCAGCTTCCAGTACGTCCTCCATTTCTCGCCTCCGTCGAGCATGGCTGGCTGACCTGTGTACGCATGGTCTGCATAGGCTCGGATGTGACGGCGTCTCCGCTGACCGTTGTGTTCGAACGCGCGGGGTTTGGTGCGGCCGTACATGTTGTCAACGCAGTCCTGCTCACCGCCGTGTTGTCTGCGACTAACTCTGCCTTTTATGGAAGCTCCCGAATGTTATTCGCATTGGCTAGGATGAACCAAGCACCCCGCATGTTTGGGTGGGCAACCAAGAACGGCGTTCCCGTTCCCGCATTGCTGTACGCATCCCCTCGACAACACGCCGCCAATGCGTCACGCTGACAACCAAATCCTGTCCATAGCATGTCCTTGGCCATGTCCTGCCTTGCCTTCCTGACCACCATATGGGGCCAAGGCGTCGTGTTCACGTGGCTGCTGAACTTGACGGGCATATCCGCGCTACTGGTCTGGGGGTCCATCGGGTTCATCTCGTTCCGCTTTCGAGCGGCATGGAAGGCCCAAGGACGGCCCCTCTCTGATCTGCCGTACACCCAGCCCTTGTTTCCCGTGTTGCCCATCGGCGTCGTCGTTCTCGGCACGCTCATGTTTGTCGCGGAGGGGTACTCGGCGGTCAGGCTGCAGCCGTTCAGCGCACGCGTGAGTGTCTTTTGTTGTCCGTCGGTCAGGGGGTCCGGGGACCCATGATGATATATCCTTGCCATGCCATGCCACGCCAGAACGTCGTCGCCACATACGTCGGCGTCGTGCTCTATGTTCTTCTCTACGTGGGGTACGTTGCGTACGAGCGATACGCTCTCGGGCGGAGGGCACATCTCATACCGCTCTTGGAGGTGGATCTGGACACGGACGCGGTGTGGAAAGCGGGGGGCGCGGCGCGTTTCCGGCGGGAGGAGGCGGAGGAGGCGTTGCGCAGGGCAGGGGGAGGTGCGTCTTGGTGGGGGCGATGGAGGTGGGAGAACGTGCGTCGCAAGCTGGTGTCGTGGTGATGATTCGACGCCGGGAGGTGACGGTCGTCCTCCGAGGCCCTTACTCTACGGTCGATCGATCTGCGGTCAACGTCGTTGGTGTCATGTGGAGAAAACAAACAGGTCAGGACCAAGGATCTGTGCATGTGTGTCGCATCGCGTCGTCTGATGCGGGTCGAGTTCGAAGCGCGACGCCATCCGTTCTCTCACGACGTGGGGATTCAATGGGAGGGTCGTAAGTCGTTTTGCATACACGCTCACCGGTACAGTATCTGTTGCCATGCGATTGGTGAGCAGGGTGTAAAAGGTCCCCGCGGTGGACCGTCACGTTGACGCCGGTCGCGTTCTAGACGGGCAGAAAGGCACAAAAATGTTTGGACGTGGTAGGACGATGGCAATTAAAAAAAAGACACGGGATGAGCACACACGCACACGCTCGCTGTCTCTCGGCGACAACAACAGGCGCAGCCGTAAGCCGTCTGCAACGCATACCTACCCCATTCACTTTCAGACACGAGAACGCGCGTCATCGAATGCCGTACCGTGTCGTGCACCCATACACACGTTTCCAGGCAGCCTGTTCGAGTTAGAGCAAGGCACAGAAAAGCGGGACGTGTACCACCGGGGGGGGGAGGAGAGGGGTGGTAGAGCTAAACCTCTAAAATCCCAAACCATGTCGCCACCCGTTCCACCCTCGGCAAACGGACGAGACATTCGGTGAGTGGTTTGGGGGGGTAAGCGGTGTGAGCATCCAGTGACGGTGTGGTCCTGGACGATTTCATGACGTACCCGTTTCGCCGTTCGTATGGGCGGAGCGCAGCTTGACGTGAACGCGAACTATTGGATGAGGGGAAATCCGGTGCCAACACCGACGAGTCGGCGACGGGTGACGGTCAGGCCTTTGATTATCGATCAGGCCTCAGGGGCATGAGGCGGCGTTGCATCGCATCGCACACTCCTATCGCTGCGATCATCCCTTGCAGACGTTTCGAATGACCCTCAGCGCGCGCGCAAAAACGGTTCTCCCCCCTCGAAACAGACTTTAACCAGTCAACGAGGGGAAGAGAAACGAACGTAGGGCGATTGAAATACGTCTTGCGTCACGACACCGGTCGATAGGGAATATGAAACGGGGTGAACCCTCGTTTTGCAAGGGGTGCGGAACCGCAATGGGTGGTGTGGATTCATTGCAGGTGGTGTGGATTCATTGCAGGTTGTGCGGATCCGCATCTGACGTGCCTTGTTCGCGGAGTCGAGGGCCAGGAACCCACTCCCCCTCCCCCCTCTCCGTGCCACCCGATTCCGGCGCGACGACGGTGAGTTGCTCGTTCTCCAGTCACGAAGGACGCTCGACGAGTCCTCGCACACCCTCCGACGTGTGAGTAGCGAGAAAGAAAGACCGAAGGGCTCGACCGAAAAACTCGGCGCGACAGGCAGCGAACCCCAAGCAGACAGACAGCCCCCGTCACCGCAAACGCGGGTGGACTGCCATGGGACCTGACCGGACGGCCTCTTCCATATACCACCACGTACGACGAGGACCCGCTGTCCTGGATCCCATCCGCTCCAGGCGACAGGAGGACCCTCGCCCGTGTCATCCGTCTCGCTCCCGTCTCGCTCCCGCATCTCTTACCCCCCCCTCGACGGCGAAGTGACAAGAGACGGGCTGGCCCCTTGCACCGACCGATCGGTATTCTAAGAGCTTGTCTGTCGCCGTCTGTCTATCAAGGTTCCTTCCCGTATCGAGTGGCGCCAGCCTTTTGATTATTATTGTTATTGTTATTGTTCCTATTGTTGTGTTGATGGACGACACGTAGCTACACGTCCGGGCGTCACGACAACGATCAGGCGCGTCGCACGATCACATCACGAGAGAGCGGGAGAGGGGAATGGAGAGAGACGGTCGGGATCGTGGTGTGAGCCGATCCTCCCCTCGGACCCAGATCGAACCGCCCTCCCACGCGCACCTGCCCGTCACTGACACCGAAGGCCGAATGGGGCTGGTCGACGGTGCGTGTTCGGGTCGACGACGGATGGCTTGGTCGGATGGACCGTTCTTCTCGAGTCGGATTTCCCGGTACCTTCATTTCGTTTACCGTGACGGCGCCTTTGACGAAGCCCTTCCCATCGTTCCCATGCCAATTAGGGAGAGTGGGGGGGGCACGACAACAACAAAAAGGGAGGGGGGAGGAAGCAAGAGGGAAAAAAAAAAAAAAAAAGAGGACCATCTCTGAGTAGCCCAGAACGAGGAACTTGCAGGTGTGCCTGTGTCAACGCACCTCATCTGCCCCGATCCTCCCCTCAGGGCATCATTGCAAACCTTGAGCTAGTCACGACCCATGTAAACGACACAGCTCTGGGTTGGTCCCTCCCCTGACGCAAGGACGGTTTACCCATGAGATCCATCCTCTTTCAGGCCAATAGAGTGCGGTAGACTACGTTCCCCCCCCTTTTTTTTTGGTTTGTTTTCTGACGTGTCCCATCTATTCATCGTTCATCATGGCCAAGGAACAAAACGGTCTATCTACATGCCATCACTGCGACACGGAACATGTGGAATAACTAAACACGGTCACACCACCAGAAAAGTACAACATCACCCGCTCATTCATTCGTCCGCAACATCGCATACGCATATCCAGGCGATCCGTGCCCACGCCCAGGTCTCACCGGCCCACCACCCCCATGCGTATCCGTCGCATAATCCATCAGAGAGTCGCTGCTAGCCAGATACGTCGGTTCGTTGTACATGCCCGGATTGGGGCGGGAATAGGCGGGCCGCGACTGCTGGGATGTCATCGATGCATTCGACTGTCGCCTGGGAACCCGAGCGTTCGAATGGCCGCGATGTTGACTACCACCACCGTCGTCCGTGGAACTGGCCGTCGACGATACCGCCTTGGCCCTCGCACCAGGCGTCATCCCAGCAGTGGCGCTTAGACTATCACGCCTCCGACGGCCGTCTGACGTGACAGAGGGGTTGCTACCAACGCTCTGAGGATACGAATTCGCACTGTATACCGCAGATCGAGATATGGGAGGCGCGGGATACGTGACCCCAGCAGGCACCGGTGACGCCGCGTAAAAGGATACAGGGCTTCTCGATCGACCACTCTCTCTATCAGATGGGGGTTCGTATGAGGTAGCGTGGCGCTCAGACGGCGCGCCACCGCCCGTACTGTTGGACACTACTGGACCCTGGGGTACACCATCCGATGGGATGAAACTCGACGAACGTTGTCCATCCGGTAGAACCGTATAGAATTGCCCTGCCGCATTGACTTGCGGGATCACTGGTGGATTCGAAGCTGGAGAACTGCGAGCGCTAGGAACCGAAGGCGTAGGAATCGGCAAAGGGTGGTGGGCGTGGTCGGGACTCAACAGGCCACTGGCAGGAACGATTCCACGGCCTCTCGATGTAGCATCAGATGACGGCCCTGACTACCGTTTTCATCAGTTCAATTAGTCAATCCAAAAAAGGATCAGGATCAGGTATTTACCGGAGACTCAATGTTGATCTCAGGGACGGAACTATCTGACGAGAGCGGTCTACGTTGGTCCCGGTATTCACTTCGAGTCTCTAGGCGACCCTGACGCTCGAACGCTGCCCGTCGGTGTCGCGGGTCCAGCTGCTGTGGGGGCATAGAGGGAGATAGCGGTGCCGGCATGGAGACATTGGACGGGCGATGCCTTGGTGGGCCATCGTGAGGTGGTTGAGCACGTGACTAGGAATCGGAGTGACATGTCAGCCAGTCAAATCCACTCAAACCGCTGGGTACATACGCCATCAGACCGTCGTCTCCATTGTTCGGCTTCAGAAGGGTCGGAGTACCGTAGTTCATCTGCAAGTTGCTGCTTTGCTTTCCTGTCCCGGCGTAGCGATTCGTTGCTTCTCACTTCCCTAAACGAATTACCTTCTGCCTGGGAGGTCGATGCGACGGTTTGTGCATAATCCGACATACGTTCCGACCGCATGCTTGTGTCTTCATGGATGACGGTCAAACCCTGGGAACGATCTCGTTGCCTGCTATTGGCTGGCAAACCGACAATATCGAGCTGAGAAATCGACGATGCGGCAGACTGTTTCGTAGAGGCCAGCGAATCGTCAGGAGAGCCCCGACGCGGAGGAGGGTAATTATCATATATGTAGTCGCGGCCTCTCCGTCTCTCCGCGGCCGGTCCCAAGGTGTGCTGAGAAGGCGTCGGAGAAGGTATATCGCGTTGCAGTTCGTGAGGAGGCGGAAGAGAAATGTTGTGGGGAGAATTCGCGACTGGGATAAAGCCATCGTGGGGGACAAAGTTTTCTGGGTGCCGTACAGCAGGTGGTGAGTTCCGAATAGAAATAGGCCTGCTGAGTGGTGGCTCGCTTGGAGGACGACCTGCCCACGGCTGAGATGCCTGGCTAGGGGCCATCGGTGTGGAGGTTTTGCCAGCGGGAATGATGCGTGGTTCGACAGCCATGGGAGCAGGAAGGACCACTGGGTCAGGCATACGCCTAGGCGTACTTCTGTTATCGGTATCTGCAGAATCTCGCCTGCTGCGGGAACTATGACGCTGGTTTTCGAGCGACGAGCTGACAGACGTTTCGATGCGGTGCACCTCGGGCGTCCTCAAACTGGGAGGCGGAGGAATGGGGGTAGCCTCCTCCAGGACCTCGATCTGTTCGGGTTCGTCACGGGTCTCGAGTAATCTGTCCAGCACGGCGTCCGCCACCTCTCGCACGTCGTCCCGCCGATCATCCACTTCTGCTTCATGGGCCTCCCTATAGCCTATTCTGCGCCCTCGGCGAACACCCTCTTCGAAACCCAGCCGTCGGCCCTCTTCCCTAGCCAGATCTATCAGACGCTCTTCGTTCAACCTACGCGCCTTTGAGCGCGCCGAGACAGCAGCGGCCTCTGCTTCATCGCGCTGGGCCTCAATCGCCTTGAGTACGTCCTGTGCACGAAGGATCTCCTTCTGTGCATTGTCCAGCTGGAGCTTGTAGAGCTTCAACTCCTCCTGCGCGCGCACGGTCTGCTGCTGAGCAGCGGCCCTCGCCTCGTTGAGAGCCCGGGCGCGCTGTATCGTCTGCTCTATACGCGCTTCCGCGTCCTCGGCACGTTTCGTCTCGTGTTCGAGGCGATCAAACGCAGTATGGAGGATCTTGCGCATCTGTTGGGATTCATACTCCTCGCTGACGAGCATCTGCAGCAGGTCCCGCGGAGACGCGGTGGAATGTGCGCGTTCGCGCTCATGACGGAATTTGGTGCTGGGACCCC
Source organism: Pulveroboletus aff. viridisquamosus (assembly GCA_038088935.1). Lineage (NCBI taxonomy): Eukaryota > Fungi > Basidiomycota > Agaricomycetes > Boletales > Boletaceae > Pulveroboletus > Pulveroboletus aff. viridisquamosus. The sequence goes on from JBBPJW010000442.1 coordinate 16,351, forward strand.
GGGACATGCGTCTCGGTAGGTCAGAGAGCTCGACGTCTTCGAAGGGTGGGGGTGAGAGAAGGACCGTCCGAGGGGACAGCGAGGCGGGGTCAGAATCTGATGCACTTGCACGGGAAAATAAGGTCAGCTATCTCCTCCGCTGGGCGCGCGTTTCAAACGTACAATTGGTCGTGGCCAGCCGACCAGGTGTGCGACATGGTCTCTGCAAGTCAGCAGCGTGAGCCGGAGAGACAGCCAATAGGTTTCGACATACCTTGGCGGTGAATGATGGGGGTATTTCAGTAGAGTACAGAAGAGTACAGACAAGGATATCGAAAGACCATTCACAGAAAAGGGCTTCTGTGCTGCCAGAAGGACAGAACCGTACTAAACGCCACCCAACTCGGCTCGTCTCAGACGACGAGCACAAGCACATGCACGTGATGCTTAAACTCATCACGTGATGCATATGCTAGGTGTGACACGGCTGACTCATGTCACGCTGTATATGTGTCGTAGCCACCTAAACCTTATTTTTTCGTATCATCTCACTGAATCCACCTCGGGCAAGGACAGGAGAACGAACAGCATGAGGTATGGAGGACGAGAGCGACCTGTTTCCCCACTCTCTCTGACAGGTGTCGAACAGCGGAAGCAAGCTCTCAGTGTCAAGCGTGCGGGGCTCCGTCAAAGAGCTGCTTGCTGCGGCCAATGACGAGACACGACGCAACTTTGTGGAGACGATCGAACTCCAAATCGGACTCAAAAACTATGATCCCCAGAGGGACAAGCGTTTCTCTGGAACTGTAAAGTGATCCTGTTCGCTGTCTGATGGCGTCGGGGCTGACCGCTTTGTTGCAGATTGCCCAATATCCCCCGCCCTCGCATGTCCATTTGTATTCTCGCAGACGCCGCCGACATTGATCGTGCCAAGCAAATCGAACTCGAGTACATGTCCGTCGACGACTTGAAAAAGTATGCACGTTGACCACGTCGCATGGAACGTGTTGTGACCCCCCTTTGCGTAGGCTCAACAAGAATAAGAAGCTGGTCAAGAAGCTCGCCAAGAAATACGATGCCTTCTTGGCTTCCGAGGCGCTCATCAAACAAATCCCTCGTCTTCTGGGACCTGGTCTTTCGAAAGGTACGGGCGATGATCTGTTCGCGTTGGCGAGCGGTGACCGACAGACCTCTTTTCAGCCGGAAAGTTCCCGACCCCCGTTTCGCACTCCGAGGACCTGTCGAACAAGCTCGTCGAGGTCCGTTCGACGATCAAGTTCCAGCTGAAGAAGGTGCTCTGCTTGGGCGTTGCCGTTGGACACGTTCAGATGACAGACGACCAAGTGCTGGCCAACGTCATGCTGAGTACGCTCGTCCTGTGATGACCTGACTTGAATGCCGATGCGGATGACGTAGGTATCAACTTTTTGGTGTCGCTGCTGAAGAAGAACTGGCAAAATGTCAAGTCGCTGCACGTCAAGAGCACGATGGGCAAGCCTATTCGTATATTCTAGCCTCGTGTCGCGGGCAGGAGCGTGAGGATGGAAGAGTGGGAGGTGAGGATGGAGTACCTGGGTCTGGTGCCACAATGCAAATCACGAAGCCCCGCACGCTTGGACCAACGGCTTCAAAGAGGAGAAGCCGATTGGGAGCTGATGTGGTACCAGGATGTCGGGACCTCGTTTCCATCGACTGCTTGACCAATCCCCATGTACCCGTAGAGCGTGCCTTCATGACAAGCAAATGCTATGCGCGAGATGCTCATTGGTTGTGCAGATGACCGCTGATGCCAGCACCTGTCAGTTAAGCTCGGATTGCTTCCCGTTGCGGTCGTCTGGTGGGATCGCTTGCGCTCCGACAAAGAGTGCGCCCGTCCCGATTTCCAGGGCCTGCCTGTCTGGGGTGGGCCCGCCTGCTCGCCGAGCGACGTTTGGAGACCGGAGAGACGGAAGGCGTGGAGGTCAAACGGCCACGTCAAGCAAGGTTCACGGGGGCATACGTCGGAGCTTGTCCCAGCGACCTACTTTCCCAGTGCTAACCTCGAAAAATATAAGCATACAGTATCCAAGGCCCCTCTTGTCAAACGCCCGACGGTCACGTTGATTCTGCGAGGAAATAGAGCGCAGGAAATATGTTGGCATACCGTCACCCGCTGCTGTCACCTCGTTCGATGAGGGAATGCGCGACTATGAACGTGGCAGCACGCACGAACGCCTTTTGGAAGGTTGCGACCAGCGGGTGAGCGCGAGCGCGAGGCTGGCGCCGTACGGAAAAGGCTGTGTGTCACCGTAGCGCACTGTCCCGCCGTCGCGTCGCTTGCTTTGCCGGTACTGACCCCCTTGGAGGGCATCCATGATGAGCGCGCCACCGTCCCCATATCTCGATGCATCCTCCTCCAGCTGTGCACTCACTGCCGTCACGGAGAGCGCGCGTGTGTGCCCGCGTCGATGGTTTATTTTGCAGACAGTACACACCTCTTTCCACCCGGACGCCGGTGGCCTGTGCTGCAGCAGACGACCGTCGCTTCAACGGACGGCGACGTGTTCGCTCCCGGGCGTTCCGTCGCGGCACACGTCTGCTCCCCTTTCCCCCCGCGCCCGTTCGAACACCCATACCCGGCGCCGGGGTGAGACAATCGACAGATTCATTGGGCACGATCTGTCCCGGTCTGTCGTCTATCTCCTGTTCATGCAAGGCCATGTCGGCATCCGTGCCCCCCGCCATGTCTTCTCTCGCCGTCGATCCAGGCTCCAGACGGACGGGGGCGGGGGAAGTATGGTACGTTGGACGTGGGCCGGATCCGTCGACACGACGCGCACGCGGGGGTCCCATGATCGCCCGCGACGACGCTGAGCCCGTCCGCCCGGGTCCTTCTGCACCACCACCGCACCCGTCGTGGCCACATCCAGCCACACACCGCACCGGCTGTGCACGACCTCGCCTGCCGGACCGCACCGTCCCATGGCAGGCTGCAAAGCACGTGCCCCGCCACGCTCCAATTTCAAAGAGCGGGCGTGGCGTGTCGGCCACCCGAAAGCTCGCGTTCCGAGCTGCGCTAAACAGGCAAGCCCAGCGTGTGGCTGCGCGTCTTTTTTTTTTTTTTTTTTTTTTTTCCACAGCCGACAAGGCGACCTGTCTTGGTCGGTCGGCGGAGGCGGGGGGGGGACAGGCACACACGCGGACGGATATGGGTAGGCTCCTTCAGGGCTGCTCTGATCTCGCATTGACACCAAGTCGTTGCAGATCCTCTCAGACGACATCGCGCCTATTGATACGCTCGGGAACCCGACATGTTCATATCTCCCTTCTGAACAGAACAACACGTCGAATTTGTGTCGTGAGCCAGCCCGACCGACGCTCTCGAGCGGCTGGTGGAAGATCACCGGCAGTCGACGGTGGCATGTTGGCGGATGCCGTGGACATGCGCACATGGGTCGGGACGACGGCCGCAAGGCATCCAGCTTGCTTCTGAGACGCACAGGCAGGCAGCGAGCGAGCGTTCGAGGCGTGTCTTCCCTGTTGGCGTTCCAACAAAGGCAGCGTCCCGTCACAACACAAGTGCGGTAATTTTTCTCTCCTTTTTTAAAGTTCACTCTGCACACTGATCGAGGCTCATGATGAAAGAGGTGGGGTGTGAACGTGCCTACGACATGGCAGTCTCTTTGGTGTGGGAGAAAAGGTTGAGAACGCCGTTTGCGTGTCGACGACCCAGAATGTACGTGGGCGAAAGACGATTATGTCACTCGACAGACGAGTTTTTTTTTTTTTTTCTCTTCCGTCTGCTGAGCCCATTCAGTCTGGCTCGAGGGGGGTGGTTCCCGGACCTCGCTGCGACGGTGCGCTGTCAGTCTCATGCTATATTGCGTGTGAGCGATCAAATAAGAGGTCAATGTCCTCCCCAACGGACACATGGGCGCTTGAGAATGAATGAGCGCAAGTAAGTGACTTGGTAGGATCGTTTCCATGGTAAGAAAGTTCAAAGGCGGGCTCCAGGTGATCGGGTTCAATATAATCATCGACCGATCAAGAGATGTCGTACGTTTGCGATGATATATGGCAATGAAGTGGTGATCGCACGTTGTTTACGTCTAGACGGGACCGACAAAGGGGAGGGGGGATCGGATTGGTGTGCCTGATCCAAGAAGATGAGAACCGCCATCCACACACCGCAAGGTGACAATCCATATCGCCTGCAGGGCCTTGGACGAGGCCCTCCGCTGGATGGAGGAGGGGGCGAGGGATGGGAAGAAGGCGTTGGCGTTGACAGGTCACGTGCCCGAAGGAAAAAAGGCGCGCTGCAGCTCGGTTTTAGCGCAGGGACGACCCTGAGTTTCCGCATTGGCTCGGCGTGCGAGCTCTGGACAGCGGCGGGCGATCACGAGAGAGATGTGGGGTGCGGACGTGGAGGGGGCGCGTGTGGAGACGCACATGAACACAGGTCTCCGCAGCGGCGCTGGGCAGCGAAGCGACGGTGGTTCGACGGAGACGGGTGGGCTGGCGCGGGATTGGAGCGAGGAGGAGGACGTTCACACAGACAGAAGACGAAGACGCCTCGTTGGAAAAAGGTGCAAAAGGCTCCGCGCCGAAATTATATTTGCGCATCCGTGCAGGACGGCATGTGCCGGCTAGCGACGAGATCCAGATAACGGGCGAAAGCCAAAATTCAGCCTTAAAGAGAATTAGCAGATTTCAGGGTCCGAACGTGTCATCGAATTATATTGCTGACTTCCTCCCCATTTATTTCCTGTATTTTCACCAGGTTTTATCCATTACGTATTTTTTTCCGTACCGCCTTGACAGCTCCATCCTCATAAGCCTCCCCCGACGCCTCTTCCTCCGCAACGCTCGATCCCATCGTCTCTGCAGCCCTGCACTCCCCCTCCTCCTTCTTTTCCTCAGATGCCCCGTCACCCCAAACACGACGCCGCGGGCACCCAGCTCTACTCCTCCCACTATCCCGCCTACTCCGACTCGAGCCCCTCCACCCCCCCCCCGTCCTCCACCTCCCCCTCCCTCAGCCAGCCCCCCCCGCCGTCCACCCAGCCCGGCCCAAAGAAAAAGCATGTCTGCAGCACATGCGACCGTGGGTTCACTACCAGTGGCCACCTTGCCCGCCACCTCCGCGTGCACACGGGCGAACGAAACCACAAGTGCCCCTTCCCCGGCTGCGAGACCCGCTGCTCCAGACAGGACAATCTCCAGCAGCAGTGAGTGTCCTCCACCGCGTGCAGAACTCGCCTGTCCCCCCCTCGCTCATGCATTCCTGTAGCTACCGCATCCATCTCTCTCCTGGCTCGCGTAGGAGCTCAAGCTCCGCTACACGTGCTGCAATCGCGCGTGCCATCAACGCCAATGGCGCAAAATACAGTCGATCCTCCTCGGCGATCGTCACCCCCGAACGCCTCTCCAGCGACCCCCCTTCCCCCCCGCCTGCCCTCGAGCCTGCGATGATCCCCCCTCCCCCCGACTCTCCCCCGCCTCTCGTGCAAGCGTTCCCTCTGCCCGTCTACAACGATGGCATGCAATCTGGCAGCAGCTCCAGTCGCTCCCCAACCCCTCTCGACAATACGTACCCGATGATCTCACCGCATTCCCAGGGTTTGACAAGCGCGCCTCTCACCTCGCAACCGTCGCCCATGCCGTCCCACTACAGCGACAGTCCACCGACGTACACCGAGTCTTCTCAGCATTCGAGCTACGGTTATGTCTCCCCGTCTTCTCACTCGTCAGGAACGAGCGCCGTCGACCCATCGTACGACTACGCCTACAGCGAAAAGTCGCAGTTGCCGCGACTCCAGCCCTCTGCCCTCCACCATCCGTCCATGGACAGCTTGCACGACCACTCTCCCCCTTCGTCTGCCCATCTCTCCGTCTCCTCTCGTCTCTCCATTTCACACATCTCACATCCGCAGTCGTATCCGAATCACTACCACGCGGTCAGCTCGCCGTCGCCTGACTCTGGTCACTCCGTATCTCCCCACTCCCAAGCTTCTGGACCGCCCACGCCCAACTACTCCGCTTATCAGGACGACAGGCACGATGGAACCACGTACCACACCATCGAGTCTGTGCCCGATCACTCGGGCCTGACTAACGGCTATGTGTCTTCACAGAGCCACATCATCCACGGAAACTACAACCACTCGTTGATTCCCCAACAGAGTCTGCCCAGATACGATTCTCCACCACCTATCTTGGCGCCGATCCAAGACGAGCGGGTGATCCGTGGGGACATCCGCGTCTCCCACGTACAGCACTCGCCAATTTCTAGCATCCCGGCGACGCCACTGTCCAGTTCGTATATGCACTCGCCCATACACAGCTACCCGTACCATGCATCGCCCATCTCCCTCAATCAAGCAACATGGAAACATGACGCCCTTCTACGAGGAAGGTCCTAAGTCCCTGTTTTCCATCCCCCCTCCCCCCTGTGCCATGTTTGTCCGTGCCCGCCTGTTCTGTTTCGTTGTCGTGTCGTGGATCAGTCCCCCCCCCTGTATCATGTTGTCGCACGTCCAAGACGCTTTACCGTCCGGGCCACCCGCATCACTATCGCTAGAAATATATACACTATAGTCCATAACAAAAGCTGCATGATACTGTACATTGTTGTCTATACGAACCGTCTCCCCGACTGAACGCGTGCCTGATGTACAGTGCAGCGCCGTGGACGTTCGCGGTCTCGGTGATCCATGTGAGTCCGCTGAGGAACGAACGTTGGCACCTTGGCGTACGGCCATCGTCTGGTCTTGTCGATCATCCGTGAGTGCAAACGGGGAAGGCAGTGCAGTGCCACCTGCCCGGATCGTACCTCGCTCTGACTGCAAGTCAGCGCCCTATCTTGCGCGTACATATCAAACCGAAAATGTCCAGCGACCTCGACAGGTGTGTTACACGCCTTTGATGCACGCAGCAGAGCTTCTTCTCATCGTGCCCCCATCACCCCCGCTTGTTCACCTCCGATCAATTCCGCTGTCCTATTCAAAAACATCAAACCGCCATCATCATCGGCCGGACTGGCTGCTGTCAGGCAAATTGAACAACTGACACGCTGCGAACCAATATCCGAGGAACAGGTGAAGAGATTATGCTTCAAAGCCCGTGAGATCCTCATAGAGGAAGCCAACGTCCAACCTGTGGACGCGCCCGTGACGGTGAGTCCTCTTTTTCGTCGCGTCCGCGTTTCAAATCGAAACGCGTGGACGTGAACGGCCACTTTTACCCCCCCATGCACGTCCTTGTGGATGAAAAACGACCCGGGTTAATCGACACCCAAAGATTTGCGGTGACATTCATGGGCAGTTTTATGACCTTGTGGAGCTGTTCAAAGTGGGCGGGTTTTGTCCGGGCACGAATTACCTGTTCATGGGTGCGTTGCCGTCTTGAGAATGCCGTGATGCTGGGCGCACTGCGCCTCCGACTCTGTTACTCATACCTACGTGACCTGGCCCGCAGGCGACTTCGTGGACAGAGGGTTCTACAGCGTCGAAACGTTCCTGCTCCTGCTCGCGCTCAAGGTCCGGTATCCGGATCGCATCACGCTCATCCGTGGCAACCACGAGTCCCGCCAAATCACGCAAGTGTACGGGTTCTACGACGAGTGCCAGCGCAAGTACGGGAGCACGAACGTGTGGAGGTGGTGTTGCGAAGTGTTTGACTACCTCGCGCTGGGCGCGATCGTGGACGGCCGGGTGTTCTGCGTGCACGGCGGGCTGAGTCCGAACCTTCAGGCCATCGATCAAGTATGTACTAGCCTATCCCATCTCCTCCCAGACGAGCGCGTGTGCTGCCCTCGCTCCGAAACACGCGCAGAGGCAAGGTTGCGAACTTGAGCTCAATCACAACCTTTTTTCCCGTTTGGGTCTCCGCTTTTAGATCCGTGCAATTGATCGCAAACAGGAGGTGCCTCACGATGGACCCATGTGTGATCTGCTGTGGTCAGATCCGGACGGTGAGCGTGTTTCTCTTCTGCGTGCTGCGGTTCGTGCGCCTTGTTTTGAATGAAGAGTGCTCACACACCGTGGGGGGGGGACATGGATGCTAGACATTACTGGATGGGGTCTATCTCCGCGGGGCGCGGGGTTCTTGTTCGGTGCTGACATTACCAAGACGTTCGCTCACAACAACGCTATTGACCTCATCGCGCGCGCCCATCAACTGGCAATGGAAGGGTACAAACTCATGTTTGACGGAACCATCGTCACCGTGTGGAGTGCCCCCAACTACTGTTATCGGTGAGTGAGAACTCGCGCTCATGTCTATCTCTGCGCGCTTCCGTGTGTGGGCCATGAGACTGTCTCGGGCCCTTTCCCTCTCTTCCTCTTCTCTCCCTTCGTTCGTCTGGGGCATCCCTCATTTCCGGCTCCAACATGATTTGCTGGGGCCTCTCGTCATCATGAATGTCATTATTTATTTATTTTTGTTTAGGTGCGGTAACGTTGCTTCGATTCTTGAACTGGACGAACACCTCGCTCAGGAATACAAGGTTTTCTCACATGCGCCCTCGGTACGTTTCTCGCTCTCACGACACACGTTTCCGTTTTGGAGACTGTTTGATGTCATTGTTCTCCCTCCGCCCGCCTGCACGCACCCCCAAAGGTGATGTGCGGGGGCGGCGCCCTCCGTCCCACTCAGCGCGCGACGTGCGACGTGTTGGGGGTCGTGGGGTGGGGACGACGATGTGTGGTCGTTCATGATGCGTTTAACCGATGGCATGGACCGCTGACACTTTGCACCCATGCGTGCCTGCTACCCGAATTAGGACGTCCGGTCGATTCCAGCCAAACGTCCGCCGGCAGACTACTTTCTCTGATCCCGTCGCCTCGCCTCACCACCGCCCCGGGCCCGCCCACGTCTTCTCCCCCGAAGAAAAAAAGGGCATCGAGAGAGGAAGCAGAGGAAGCAGACAACGTGTTCTATTCAGATGCCGTGACCGACACATACACACACGCCATGAGAGGACACGGAAAAAAAGAGGTTATATCATACCATTACAATGGGATGCGATGCCATGACGTGCGCGCGTGTGTTGGGCATGGTCCGCCCATGCGCGCGTTCTTGGCCTGTCTGTCCCTCGCCCGCGTTCGTGGGTGGGGTTCTCTGTTCGGGCGCGGTGTTTCGCGCGACCTCTTTCGGTCTCGTTCGCGGCTTGAAAGCGTGAGAGCGGGGGGTCCATCAGAAGGAAGGAAAGAAGCGTGTCGCGCCTCGTCCGCAACGGGGCGAGTAGGCGGGTGTGCCTTTGGCAGCGCACCGCAGGGGACCAAAAGGTTTTCGGCACGCACGCGCGCAGGGGCCGGACGCGATGACGGAAACGCACCCCGCCTTGGCTGGTGCTCCATCGCCCGAAACCAACGAGACGAGGGAGAGACGAGGGAGAGCCGTTTGGGGGGTCCGGGATCATGGTCGGCCCGGTGCGGGGCTGGGGTGCCACATCTCTCATTCAATCGGAGGGTGTCCGAACGGACTGTCGGGGATAGACAGGGCGTGTGTGGGGAGGGCGTGTGTGTGGGAGAGGCGTCGAGGAGAACGAGGTGGATGGGCGCATCGACCGTCGGGCCCTCTGTCCACCCCGGCCCACATCCAACTATCCCGTCTTGCATCCCCCCCGTGCGTGTTCGGGACGATGGCGATGAGACTCATCACGACGACCCCCCCATTCTCCCCCTGCAGGGCGGGGGCAGTGTACTAACCGTACGTGGTCTTGGCAACGAACGTTGGGGGACGTTTACATACACACGCCTACCGAGTGGGGAAGCGCGTTGGCCCCTGGCAGTGACGCTGCGCGTCCGGGCGTGGTCCTCCGTCTCGCGCTCCCACACGGGCCCATTGTATCAGGTTCGTTCCGATTCGAAACGGTGTTTGCTCAACCCACCCTCACATTGTCATATGCGCGCGCGGGCTGGAACACACTGAAGAGAAAAAGGGGTTAGTGCAGGCTGCTGCTGCGGTCGTCTGTTCGTTCGTGGCTAGTACGCCCGACCGGACGGATTAGTCGGAGGAAGAGGTCCGTCCGTATGAACGTGGATGTGTCGACCTGGTGTCCAACGGCAGCTTGTACGTGTTTGACCCCGGAGACGTGCTCGGGTGGGGGAATGGGGTAAATGGGGTCAAGGCCCCGTCGGACGGGGGGGGCTATCGATCGGGCGATTGGGGCCCTCTGCGCACGCTGCACGGTCGTACCGAACGACGATCTAGCGTGGCCCCGTCGCTGCAGCGGACGAGGGGGACGGTATGGGGGCGACAAGCGGACAGAACGTGTTGCTGATCAGCAGAAAGCCGTCGCACGACACCCTCTTCGGATAGGATAGGTCGTGCAGCTGGGATGGGCAAATAGTCCTCCCAAGGTTTAATGGCCACAGAGCGGAGGTGCGCGCGCGACGCGGCCGTGTCCGGTGTCGGCGGAAGAGGGGATGGGCCAGACGAAACGGACTGGGTGGGCACCGAAGACGTGGCTGCATTCATTCCGCCCCATCACACGCACACACGCACGTTGAGCGGACCGATCATCGCGCTGTGGCCAGCTGCGAAAACAGTGGGGCCGCTCGTCGTCGTCGTCGTCGTGCAGAGTAGAGTTTTTGTTTGTGCCATCATTCACCTCAGGACACAAATAGAACTAGGCCACATGTGGGGGGGACGACGACGGTAGCGCGTACATGTTCGACGGGGGGCAGCTCAAGGTAACCGTGTAGGACACCACACGGACCATCTTCCAGGTCGATAACGTACCGTACCGTCTGTCGAGCTCCGACGACGGTGCAGTCGGCCAATCACAGCCCCTTCCTGCACGCTACCCGCACTGGCTGATTGGCTGGGCCACGCACACCCGAAACCTTGGAGAGAAAACGCAACCCATGCTGGCATCTGTGAACTCGCCCGGTCGTGACAGCTCGCTCATATACGACGGCCGACGCTCGGTCCCGTAACGCTCGCCCCCACTAGGCCAGGTTTGTCGCGAGGAACCGTTCGACGTCTGCGCGACCGATCGGTCGCAGCACACCCACAGAGGTCAGTCCGTCGCCGTTCCCGGATCGCTGGCCGCGCCTAGGTGGTGGGCTGAGCCAGCGGTCATGACAGCCCGTGCTCGACGATCTTCCCATCCGTATCATCTGACAGCGTGTCTCCATGGATGATGGATGGTCACTTGACAAACGGCTGTGGACGTGGAAGCTACGACACTTGCACCCGTCGAGACCTGTTCCTGTGTGACGGTATCGCTCGGTGACCATCAAGCCTTCTGATCAGAAGGTGGCTATCGCCAGCGAGTGGGGACTATCCCACATTTGCTGTGTGGGTGGATCGTTCCTGAAAATGTCGTGGCGGGGTAGCCGCAGCTCGGTTTGCGCTCAGACACGACCCTGACCCCTCCGTGTTTGCTAGCCGCTGGTGCCTGTCGACGATGGTAAGCGTCATATACCACCGACCGTCCGGGCTAACGGTCCATCATCTGGAGGGCAGATGCGAGAATGGAGCACCCGCTACCCACTTCAAGCAATGCGCGAGCCATTCATGGTCTCTGACGCCGTCTTATGTCAACATTCTTGGGGCGTGCCCATTTACGCAAATAATGATGCTGTCGCGCTCCGCTTGCTGGGACTGACTTCATGTGGGTGAGTCAGTAGTTTAGCCACATCGAGGATGACGGCAGGTCGAATCGTCCTTGCTCTCTTCCTCGCTTCCACTTCTCCCGCCCGATTTACCTGTCACTGTAGCCATTCTCGAGCTTAAGCTTGGTGCCTTTCGTCCCGTCGTTCAAGGCGAATCGTCCTTTTGGTGAGCTCCATGTTCCGGTCATGATGCTCGCCCGACCGGGGGTTGACCTCTGTTCGAGGTCCCGCTCTCCGTCTCACTCTGCTCGTCGTCCTGGGCACCGCCCTTCCTTCGCTCCATTTGGTCTTCCGGCGGCATGTCTGACGACCCTTTTCCTCTCGTGAAGACGCTCCCTGTCGTTCGTCCATCGTCTTGACGGTGCGAGTAGTCTAGAATGGGTCGCCGCGTAATCACTTGCACTCCAATTTTGGTCGTCTGACACGCCACGGATGGTATCACTGTTGTATTGTAGGTGCGTGGGCAGGAACCACCGGTGATGCTGTTCGGCAAGGCGCTACTTCCCTGCTGGGCGTGTCTGTGACGACTGGGAGAGCCAACGGTGTCGTCGACATGGGATCGTCGTAGCAACGTTCTTATCTGGCCGTTGGACGACATCACACCTGCTTCGAATTCACGGTGGTCCGAGTCTCGGCTGCCCTTTGGAACTTGTCATGTGGTATGTTGCTGCGAATACTACCATTCACAATTCCTGTGCTCATGATCTGTCTTTGGCGTTCCATTGTACTACCGTTCAACGCCATCCGCGGCAACGTATGGCCCATTTCGATCGAAGAAGTTCACCACCGGCGCCTTCGGTCTTCCGATGGTGCAACCGCAGTCCAACGCAGCTACCTGCTACCTGACACCCAGAATGAACAGTTCCTAGCTGTCCGCAAGGACCCCCTGCCCAACTGGACAACAGGTATCCACGACGAGTCCTCCCTCACGCTCCCCCCCTCCCTCTCGTTCAATGCCACATCCACGACCAGCCGCCTCCTGCCTGCCAACTCCATGGGCCAAAATCATCCGTGCGGCCTCCACTCTCTCCCTGCATGTCTCGGCTGCAGGTTCACGGTGGCTACTCTCCCACCCCAACTGCTAGCGAATGCCTCTCGCCTGGCACAAATTGTAAACTCGTGGACGGTTCTCGAACCCGGCTTCTGTCGCTCAGTGAGAGTATCGAGGACGACTAACCCCACAACGACCCCCGGTTTCCGGCCTCTATACAGCTCATACACCACCCATCTCGGTAGTGGCTCGGGTGATGTTTCGATACAAGGTTCTGGCATTTGCCGTGTGTCATTGCTGACGCCGTCGCCGTCGCCATCGCCTCTCTCTTGGTGTTTTTCCATGAGCTCATTTCATTCAAGCGGTCAAACCTTGTCATGACGTCTTGCGTCGTCCGAGGCCCGGTGGAGTGGAAGCTCATGGAAGCACACCCAGGGAAGGCATTCGCGTGTCCGACGTATCGTCATCAGATGGCTACGCGTTTCAGGACGGACTAAAACCATACACGCGTCCTTGTTTCACCCGACGCTGTCGTCTCTCTGCTCAACACCGAATCCGGCGGGCGGAACGAGGAGGGGGGGGTCGCCAGGCTATTGCGATTATGCGGTCCCCATGCTGGCCCGCCGCCGCCGACGGACACCGACTGGACGTGTGTACGCCATCCATACGTGGCACGTCATGATGTACGATACCGTCCGCTCGAGAAAGACGCCCCGCGTGTGTGATGGATTGTGCGAAGATGGGGGTCCGGGGCACACGGGGGTGTTGTCGAGGATGCACGCGTTTTGATCGTACGGGTGCGCTGGTAGAGCGGGCGGGGCGGGGCGGGGATCATCCGACCATCTTGCCATTCGACGTCGTGCGCGGGTGGTCGTACGTGATAGTGTGACGGGATGCACGCGGTGCTTCGCCTCGCCATTTCTTGTTCGTTTACTTTCTTTTTATTTTCTGTTCGGAGCGCGGCCCTTGGGGGAATGGGCTTGTGGTAGGTGTCGAGCGGACAGGGCAGGCCCCGACTCGGAGCACGGCGTCGCACGGGGCCCCACTGGACAGTCGACACATGTCCAAACGAACGTCGGGTCTGCCCCAAAGCGCGCCCAAGAAAAAAAAGAAAATAGACCGCCGCCGTCATCCTCACTTCTTTGCTGTGGTCGTGATAGACGACAAACGGACGAACGAGCGGTAATGGACCGAATTTTAAAAAATAAAATAAAATAAAAACAAATAAAAAGAGAAAGGT
>JBBPJW010000443.1:0-30141 GCA_038088935.1 Pulveroboletus aff. viridisquamosus
ACTTATAACCATAATTGCTCTACTTTCTATTGATAGAAGAGTGGCAATAGCAGCCAAGATCATTAGTAGAATTCTTATTTTAAGTCCATATTGAATCACATACTTCCTATGAATGGAAACATAGCAGCAGCCATGAGCATCAGTTAAATTCTCACTTCAAATTCACATTAGACAACTTACTTCCTACCAATAAGAGAGCAGCAGCAGCCATAGTTATTAGCAGCATTCTCATTTCAAATCCAAATCAGACAACTTACTTTCTATCAATAGAAGAACAGCAGCAATATCCATGGTTATCAGCAGCATTTTCACTTCAAATCCATATTAAATCACTTGCTTCCTATTAATGGAAGAGTAGCAGCAGCCACAATTATTAGTAGCATTCTTATTTCAATTCCATATTAAACCACTTACTCTCTATCAATAGAAAAGTAGAGCAATTATGGTTATAAGTAGCATTCCTCTTTGAAATCTATAGCAGATCATATACTCTCTATAAATAAGGGAATAGCAGCAGCCATAGTTAATAGCAGAATTCTTATTTCAAATCCACATTAGATCACATACAAGCTGTTAATAGGAGAGCAACAGCCAAGATTATCAGCAGCATCCTCATTTCAAATCCACATTAAACCACTTACTTTCTATCAATGAAAGAGTAGCAGCCATTATAACTAATTGAATTCCCATTTCAAATCCATATTACTTACTTGCTATTAATGGTAAAGTAGCATAGTTATGGTCATTAGCAGAATTCTTATTTCAAATTCTCATTAGACCACTTACAAACTATTTATAGAAGAGCAACAGTAGCCACAGTTATTAACAGCATCCTCATTTCAAATTTATATTACATTACTTACAAACTATCAATGGCAAAGTAGTAGCAGCCATTATCAGCTTTTTTATTTCAAATTCACATCAGATTACTTACAAGCTACCAACAGAAGAGTAGCAGCAGCCATGATTATCAGCAGTATTCTTATTTCAAATCCACATTAGAATACTTATGTACTATAAATTAAAAAGCAGCAGCAGATATTGACATTAGTAAAATTCTCATCTCAAATCCATATCTAACCACTTACTCTCTAATAATAGGAGAGCAGCAGCAGCCCTGGTTATTAACATATTCTCATTTCAAATCCATATCAGATTACTGACAAACTATTAATAGAAAAGCAGCAGTAGCCATGGTTATTAGCAGAATACTCATGCAAATTCATATCAGACCACTTACAAACTATCAATGGAAGAGTAGCAGCAGCCATGATCATTAGCAGCATTTTTATTTTGAATCCACATCTTACTTTCTATCAATAGGAGAAAAGCAGTACTTATGGTCAATAGCAGAATGCTCATTTTAAGTTCATACTACACCACTTACAAACTATCAATGGGAGAGTAGTAGTAGCCATCAGCAGCAGCATCATTCTCATTTCAAATTCACACTGGACTACTTACTTCCTATTAATGAAAAAGCAGCAGCACCCATAGTTATTAGCAGAATCCTTATTTCAAATTCACATCAGACCACTTGCTTCCTATCAACAGAAGAGCAGTAGCAGTCAAGATCATTAGCAGCACTCTTATTTCAAATCCACATTAGTTTACTTACTTTCTATCAATAAGAGAGCAGCAGTAGCCATTGTTATTAGCAGTATTTTTGCTTCAAATCCATATTAGACCACTTACTCTCTATGAACAGGACAGCAGTAGTAATTATGATTAGCAGCAGCATTTCTATTTTAAATCCACATTAGACTGCCTACAAACTATCAATAGAAGAGTAGCAGTGGCTATAATTATTAGCACTATTCTTATTTTAAATTCATTCAGACCACTTACTCTCTATTAATAGGAGAGCAACAGATATCATGGTCATAAGCAGCATTCTCATTTCAAATCCACATCAGACCACTTACTTCCTATAAGTGGGAAAGCAGTAGTTGTTACAACTCTGGAAACCAGAGGCTATACCTAGACAATGAGGGAAGAGGAGGAACACTGGAGAAATCCTAGTGGTGGCTCAGACAAGGAGCAACTGAGGACGATCCTGAAAGAGTGAGAACAAAGAGGACTTGGATGAGACACGAGCTCGAGCTTCCTAAGACCTATTCCTTCCTTGAAGGGCCTGGTTTTCTGAGAAGAGCTTTCTGTAAAGCCTAAAACTGCCTATGCTATCAAGTGATAAAATCTGAGGACTTTAGCACTCTGAGCTTAGCCTTTATATACTACTCTAGGAGGTGCACAGACCATGTACATCCATGTCTACCCTAAAGATGTACAGTAAGCCAGCCAGTAGCATAAAAGGCATACTCATATAGGCCATATGGTAAGTACATGGATCGGATAGAAGAAATGAGGCAAAGGGCCTCTTGTAAGATGTGGGAAAATGGAAAAGAAGAGGCGTGGGCACAATGAGGACAGGAATCTCAATCCACAAATAAGATCACCTTGGCAGATTCATCAGATCCATGGAGATGATCAGATCCAAGATTGGAAGATCAGGGGAAGATCCAGGAAAGATCCCTAGATGTGCCTCATGACCACTAACCTTAGAGATACTTGTATAGTATAAGCCAGATCCTAAGTTAGGGTTTAGCCTAATAAGGGATGGGATTCCCATAATTATATGAGAATGAAAGTGGTCATTGCATGATTTGCAACAGTAGTAATCATGATTATTAGCAGCATTTTTATTTCAAATCCACACCAGACCACTTGCAAACTATCAATAAAAAGGCAGCAATATTCATGGTTATTAGCAGCATTTTTGTTTCAAACCCACATAAGATCACTTACTTTCTATCAATGAGAGAGCAGCATCAATCATGGTTATTAGCAGCATTCTTATTTCAAATTCACATCAGATCACTTACTTTCTATCAACAAGAAAGCAGCAAAAGCCATAATTATTACCCACATTCTTATTTCAAATCACATTAGACCACTTACTCTCTATTAATGGGAGTGTAGTACCAGACATGGCCATTAGTAGCATTCTTATTTTAAATCCATATCAGAACACTTGCAAACTATTAGTGGAAAAGCAGCAGCCATAATTATCAGCAGCATTCTCATTTCAAATCCACATCAGACCACTTACTTCCTATTGGATTTAAGAAAAATATATATTAACATTATTAGTCTTTAAGTCTTCAAACTTTCACCAATCAAAAATCTTACCAATGTATATGGAAACCAGCTTTCTAAAGCCTCTTCCAGTTCATTTTCTTTATCTTCAGTTGCCCCCTGCTCTACACAAGGCACCAACACACCACATCACATCAGTATACACATTTTTTACATCCAATGATTATGTCACTTACTATTTAATTGCCTGTCTCATACATAACAAAATACTCCTTTCTTGTGCTGTAACCAGCAGCATCTGCAGGAACACATTATCTAATGCAGCTGCAGTCTCTTTCAACAATACTCTGCATCCAGTATCAGATATATCCATATCTAATAATATAATTGATTGATCAGAGAATAACCAACATTATACATTCACATACTATATCACTTCACAGATGTCCTTGGAGCAAATTTCATATTACACAAATCTCCCCATATATCTCTCTTGATAAAAGTCTCTTCAGCATGTGCTTTGTCTTGTAACTTGTTCTTCTATAGGTAAGCATAAATCTTCAAACTAAAATTTCTGTGTAACAAGTGCATCACATTTTGTGAAAACTACCAGAACAGGGACTGGTAATCATGTCAATCAACTGACAAAATATCATCCTAAACAGATTATTACCTTTTCTGGTGTCATATTCACCAAAGAATCTTTCCTCTGCCATAGTAATAGCACGATGATATTGATCCATCGGAATATAGTACCTGCTCATCTTAAAGTAGCCAATACCCAACTTAATATACCCACTCACCATATCGTGTGAATCTGCCCCCTAAGAATAGTTGTTGTCGTATATTTTCTAATAAATTCCTTTATCTTCTCAAATTCATCTTCACAACCTGCCTCAAAACCAGCAGAGTCATGGAACACAAATTTCTGATTGCTTTTGAAAACCATCTGATAATTGATATCATGCAGTCCACGCCGTAATTTATAGGTTTCTACAATGGCAATTCAATCATGTTCATAACATTAACTACTTACCACCCTACACCCTTCAATGGTGAAATTCACCTGATCATCTGTCAACAAGATACCAATATGCCCCTGCTTGATCAACTATACCTTTTCTCCTCGATAATTGTAAATCTCCGGTCTTTCTGTCGAGTCACAGATTTTCTGAAGGATCGTCGTCTTTCCAGCATTTGCCCTGCCAATGACAAGAATCCTAAATCGCCTGAATTTTCTCATAAGATCTGGGTCAACATGCTGCATAAAGTGGGAAATATTCGCAGTCTCTCCATTGGTACGGTCCAGGTCAACGAGCTCCATAACGTGGGAAATATTCGCAGGCCCTTCCCCGGTAGGGTTTAGGTCAGCGTGTTGCAGAAGATGCAAATCATTCCAGACTCTCCCTCGGTATGGCCCAGGTCACTGTGCTGCATAACGTGAGAAATATTCGCAGGTCCTCCCTCGGTAGGGTCCAGGTCAACGTGCTGTATAAAGTGCGAATTATTCGCAGGCCTTTTCTTAGATATAAGAGCTCGCAGCGGCTCTAATTTTTCCTTGATCAGCTTCTTGAAAGCGGCATTCATTGTGGAAGTGGCTAGTAAAGTTGAACGATAAGTGGAATGCGACTGATTGCTGGGGAGGTGGTGAATGCGATCGATGGATTGGCTGCTAAGTCCCACGCCACACCGGTGTTGCCCAACCCGGTAAATAAAGTTGAACCGTCAGTAGCGACAGTAAAAGAGAAAATATGCGCTCATCACCCACCTCATCATACAGAAAAATACAATGTTTCATTTTCATAAAAGTTATTTATGCAGAACGGATGTGTTTAATAGGAGTAGAGTAGAACGTTCGGTGATGCAACGAGTGACTCAGAAACTTCGTTCATAGTTATACGTGACTTTTTTGGTAGTGTTTTTCTTGACAGAATCATTAAAAGACGAAATTCATAAAAGAAACCACGGTAGATTGGTCAAATACAGAGGTTCAGACGGTTCACGAGGTGAGATGGGTAATAGGGACAAATTTGAAGTGGTTTCCTGTGGGGATGACACCGTATGATGATGACTTAGGCACCAGCCTGGCTCTGGTCATAAAAAGGTGGACATCACGGAAACGTATTGAGCACCTTCGCATTACTTGGGTGGCGAGGTTGACGGGCCTAACAAGGACATATCAACCCAGTGATTTGATTCAGCATTGACACGTCATACGAAAACCAGCGTACGACACTTACTAGACAGATGAGGACGAGCAGCGGGAGCTACTAGTCGTGCGGGAACTGATGCAAGAGCCACCGTGTGTAACATCATAACAAGACTAGCTGAAAATTGACCACACCATCAGCTCACATTCGAAAACAGAGATAAGGAGATATGCGACACCCACATCGCTATTGAGCCCAAGCACTTCAACCGAGTTTCAGAGGTTCCATGACTGCCATATGTATTCGTACTGGTCCTGCGATAGTGGGGAGGCCCTTAGGCGTTCTCTCACGCGAGCGGACTTGTGCATCACTCTCTAGACTGGTCCAACTCGAACGGGAGGCCATTGTCAACGAGTGGAGATGTCACCACCGAAAGGAGTAGGCGGTTCTCGGGGCTATGAAGTAGGATGGATGTTCGACATCGAAGGTATACATGAGCGGAGCGATGCAGAGAATAGGGGGGAAATCAAGATCAAGATTCAAAATAAAGGTACCGCGTGAACGGTTTAAGGGAAAAGTCAGGACGGATCAAGAGACCAATGCACGTCTTGAATGGACGTTGGTCAGTTTTACCCCACTTGATATGACCCCGTCTTCCATTCCAAGTCTCAGCAACCGTGGCGGAGGAGAGATGCGGCGGTAGCGAGGGCTGCTGTTCCTGCGCCGACTATGGGGACTGTGGTGGTACTGGGGAGTGCTGCCGTTGCTGTATGAAGTTTTATATGTGGGTCGCTTTTGCTTTGCAGTGCACGTACTGATTGTGTTGCAGAACACGCACGGTGTCTATGGGAGCGAGTGAGACCAGAGAATGATGGAAGCTCCTTCTTGTGGTAAGTCGATGTGCAGGGGACCATCGAATCCACATCCGTTCCAGTCAGATGCTACTCGTATAAACTTGTTGATGCAGAGCGCTGGCTCGCGTTCGTTTCGTCTGCGCAGCTCATCGCGTTGTCCGCCCAGCTTCGAGTTCCACCGTATCCGATGCTATTACCCTGAATCTGGTACTCCTGAACACGCTCGATGCCTCTTGACCTCTCTAGCTTGGCTGGTTGCAACCTGGTTGATCTTCTAGCCTCACATTTTAACACGACGCAACGGTACTGCTGTCAGACCACTTCGCATCTCCCTTTATACGCTCTCAGGTGCTGTGGATATCGCTTGAGATTGTTTTTTCGTCTTCTGGCCTGCTTTGCTCAACTTGGGCCTCCCCAGACAAGCAACCTAGACTCTCCTGCTAGTAGCATCCATGGACGTATTACTATATGTTCACAACTTGTTCGACATGTCCTTACGATCCTCATCACATCCGGGTACTCCTGATTCGTCCACCCCGTGTCTAGTATCGCCGTTGTCGTCACCTGCACGACCACACTATTTCCCTCGAGTACGATGCTCGGGGAATCGTTTCATCGTTGTTCAGGCGCTTATTACACGTTTACAGTAAATGTCCTAGTTGGTAGTCAGTGGAGACTTGCTTTGTCCGCATTATCGGGTTCGCGATACTTGTAATTGCTCACATTCCTCATCAACGACACATTGCGGACTGCACATGGCATGGATGCCAGAGCCTGCATAGTACCACACATGTGTTCTCCAGATGCCATTAGGGATTCCAGAGTCCGCATAGCACCACACATATGCCACACCTTGCGACAGTATACATAGAGAGGCGACTTCCCCCTGTAGATGATCTTTTCCCTCGAATCACCAAGCCTCGTCCCGTTCTGCTTCTCAGTGTTCCCACTGCACGGTGGGTTTCCAACACTGCGCATTACATACGAGCTCCACTGTCAGCACATCATGAGAACGGTCCATGATTAACCTGGCGTTCTCTCCCAGGCATCGGGTCCCGCAACTCGGGACAATGAAGAACGCGGGCCACCCCATACCCTCGAGTCGTCGTCCGGGGCAGGTGGTGGGACAGACGGCAAGGAAGGCAGCCGAGTTCACGCAAGCATCTCATCAAGAGAAACGGGCTCAACAGATTGATCTATCGAACAATAGATGATACATGGCGTGATGATGTGACGAGGGATAGGTGACGTTGCGAGGAAGCCCACATTGCAAAGGCACACGATCCATGATCTAGCACTTGCACTCGCCGGGCTTGCACTTGCATCTGCCAACCAAGGTCAGCACCCTTAAGCCAGACGGTTCGACACCATCGACTACTTACGCCTCGCCGCAGTTGCAGCTGGCTTGGCCGCATGCACCAGCCTGGTTCACGAGAGTAGCGTTCGCCTATCGGGTTCAACAAAGCGATGCCGTGAGCGATATCGCCCGAACAACAAGAACGGGGACGTACGGTTTGCATTTCGATGGGTTTCTGTAGAGTCAAGTTGTGGGTGGAGCTCTGAGAAACTGATGGTGCCCGCACCCTCTCCTTATAAGCCCCAGGATGAATAGGGTCCGTGCTGACACATCGGGTCAGCTGCCAATGGCCATCATTTATTTATAAAATGCCTCGTTTACAAATTGCCTCACCATCCAGAAAATGCCTCGCCCCCTCAGCCACACGAGGCTGCGCACCCCCAAGTCAGCTGATGCTCTCCTTCTCCATTCGCACATGCACGCTCCCAGAGACTTGACAGATTGATGCGCCCCCCCCCGGAACAGTCGTACACGCGTACGCCAGCAGCCACCGTTGGGTAAGAGTATTCCGGGTGGAGACCCGCAAATCACCGCACACATGGCCGGGTAGGACACTCTCGCAAAGCCGAGCATCGAAACCTCTTGGAGAAAGGTGTCGGGTACGAAACTAACGAAGCTACGACGTGACTGGTACTTCTTCTGACGCCCCCGCACCTCGTTCCATATCACCTCGGAACAACCAGCACCGGTTCACACCAACTGATCTAGGGCTGCCGGAACGTCCGCGCCTAAGCCGGGTAGCCACGTCGACGTCTCATAGGTACAAAGCATCTTCCGCAACATCTTCCTCACCGTGGTCATGGTCCACCAGGGTGATGCAGAGTACGTCATCAGCTTCTGTGCGTTGCTTTGGCGGGAGCAGTCTCAATGTCATCCTCGTCCAATATCCCATGTCAACGTCGTCGATGGATACACGTCCAATTGTAATCCCATGATGTCTCTGGTTATTTCAAATCCACCGTGAGCAACTTGGTGTGGGCAGCGATCGGGTGCACGTACAAGAACGGCTTTGATCGCATGTAGTGTTCCTATTAAAGCGACCATCGACCCCTTCGTCTGTCGGAAGTCGACGCAGAACAAGCCAAAGTCTTGTGGTGCATCAAGGCGAGAATTGACCAAAGGAAGGATACGGGCGATGAGTGCGAGATGATCTGTTCAAAGAGAGAAAAGCAAAAAGTGAAACACAAACTGAGACACATCCACGTAAGTGCAACCGGGGCCGTACATACCAAACGGCCGCACACTTGCACTCGCGAACACGACCAGTCTGCACTTCGTGGTGCTCGGTCCAGTACGAACGATGATTCCGGGCAGAAGACCATCAACCAACAGTCGGTGATCAATGACATGCGCCACTCTGTCTGCAAGGAACACGGTTCGAGTAAACGAAATATCGCCCCAACTTCGAGTGGTCGATACCCATCGTGACGAGTTTATGTTTGTGCCCCACGTCGTCTGCATACATAATCCAGAATGAGCGTCGTTCTGGATGGACACGAGACATGTCGGTACGAACCCCAGTAAACGTGTAATCGGGTGTCTCGTCCGGCGCATGACCAGTCCCACCGAACGACGCGGATTGATAGCGGACGAAGACTGGCCTCGAGTCCTCCTGCCCAATGTCATCGTCATGATTCACCCTGTACTCCACTGAACGTGAGCCAGTGAGAGATGGTCTGCATCCGATCCTCAACACGGCACATGACAGAATTGTGGCTAAATGGGTGCTCACTGGTTAACGTATGGACGGAACGCGCCATCGATACCATCCACACCAATCAGTCCCTTGCTGGGTCCCTCTACACTTTCGAGGGACGGGCTACGGTGTTCGTCAACATCGTCCGTGTTCGGGGCGATCACACGGATGGCAGGAGTAGATGTACTCACACCCCGTGTTGCCAGCCCTCGCTCTTTTGTCCACTCGCGTTGGTTGTCCATGTAATAGGATCCGATTCAAATGTGCTATCAAGGGGTTAGTCCCGATGTACGTACAACGGCTTCCCACATCCGCACCTGACGTGATAGTCATCGTCCATCACTTCTTGGCGAGAAGCGTCACCATGCCAGCGCGCCTCTGGCGTCTCGCGCGTCGGATCCATGTAGGTACTGGAGAGATGATTAGTCCTGCAATTACCACTGCATACGACGCACAAATGCTCTTGCCGATGAGAGGCAACGCGCCCGCCGGATACTAGCTCTTGTGGCGTCTCGGCATTCGAAGATACGTCCAAATCATCATGCTCTGAAATCAGGTCGACGTGATATGGTTGAGAATCGGAGGGAACATCGGCGGCCAGGCAGAACCCGTCCGCACAGGATGATTCAGGTAGAGATGCGCTGCGAGTGGATTTGAATGTGTGCGATCGCAGACGTTCCTTGTCGGACGCTAAAGTCGGGAGAGAGCATGATCTGAAGACGTCTTTACTTAGTGTGGGGGTTC
This sequence comes from Pulveroboletus aff. viridisquamosus, assembly GCA_038088935.1. Lineage (NCBI taxonomy): Eukaryota > Fungi > Basidiomycota > Agaricomycetes > Boletales > Boletaceae > Pulveroboletus > Pulveroboletus aff. viridisquamosus. The sequence continues at coordinate 9,898 of JBBPJW010000443.1, forward strand.
TGCTTTCTGCCGTATCCAACCTAGCCGAGACTGGGGATGCAGTCATTACACCTTGATCTTGGGAGGTCGATTTTGAACTTGCGGCATCGACTGCTTTCTCGACTTCTTCCGCCTCACCTTGCAGCGCAGTCTCAGTCGGTTCTCCAGCGTTCCAGACGGTATGCTCCCAATGGATGGATTGCCGATTTAGGTTATCGTCGCTCAGCGTGTCTCCTCCCTCACTAGCAGGTTGCCTTCCATTAGCAACATATTCCAGAGGATGGGAAGAAGGATGGCTCACAAGGAAGCGATACGCGTGATCTGTTCCTGCTCTAATTCGCCCGAATTCTCCTCTTGGTCATTGTATCCGATCTTTGATGACCCGCTGTCAGATGTAAGTTCCTGATACGATTGAGTTTCGATGGCACAGATCGACGCAGTGATGCTTCCGTTCCCCGTTGTACCGGTCTGGGTATCAGAGGCTACGAGAATAGTCGTAACAACGAACTCCAACGCAAAAATCGGAGACGTACTCGACAAGTCGACATTTTCGTCGATAATCCCTTGGGTTTCACTTGTTCTCAATCGAGGAGCTCCTCCCGTTTTGGTGTCGGACTCCGCTGTGGCCACCAATGTCAATTGACGGTATTGATCAGTGTATTGGTGTGGGCTCGTCCCAGATGCCTCGTTCTCCCTCTCGACCGAGACTCCTTGCGCCATAGAGTCGCTATGCTCCTGCAACGATACTCGTCGCAACACGTCGTTGGTCCTTTCTTCAGTGCGTTTGGTGTCCTGGCCAGTGGTAATCGTGCCAATATCTTTATCTCTACAACTTAAAGTTAGCCTGCGGATGCCATCCTAAAGTAGTGACATATCAAACTCACGTTTGCTCGAGGGGTACCTTCGTAGGGTAAGTATCACGGGAAGTAGCTACGTCGACGTGATGCTCTCCAGGGGAGGATGTAGAGTAATCATTTATTGGTTGCTGAGGAGTCGAAGCACTGCTTTCGGTTTGTATCTTCGACTCGATAGTGATCGAGTCAAGAGTGAGAGGGTGATATGGTTCTTGTTGCACCATTCTTTTTGGTTCTGATTTCTTTATTGGCTGCTGCATCACGTTAGTCGAGGACGTACCCCCTTGAACAGATACCTCGGACGATTTCGTGCCTGCTGCAACAGCCATAGTGCCGAGAGCAAACGCTACGCCGCTTCCAATAATTATAGCCTCGGTTTGTGATGCCTCTACTGCGATCGGGGTACTAGCAAGAGGTAAGTGGCGAGCAACAGGGCGATCGCTTAATTACGAACCTGCTAACATCGTCGGAGCAGTCCACCATGCCTACGCATGGGACGGCAGTGGTTGATGGCGACATCTCCACCAATGCACCCGAGACCTCTGGTGAGGTACCTAACCGAGCAACGTCCTCTGTGTGTTGTGTAGAAGTTATGCTTTGCTCGACGATTTTAGAACTCGAATCGAGGACGCGAGATGTATGAACTTGAAATCCGTTAGCCTCCTTGACCTCTTCGATGGTTGTCGGGTCTAGGGACTGTTTGCGTACTGGTTGGTGAGGAATTTCATACGGTTCTGTGAGTGATCTCCCACAACTCTGTTTATCGCGTACGGAGCCAAGGTAGGCAGCATAGGGAAGTGCATCAGCAGGGCGTTTTTCGCCGATGCTTCCGTCAAAGTGTCCGTAATCAGACTCTGCATCCAGTTTGTAAGATGAAGTAACCGTCTCATCCCTATGTCTCTGTCAGCCTTCACGATGTGAAGCATGACGTACACGCACGAAGTTTTTGTGAGATCTATAACTATCACCCCTACGTCCTCCGAAGGCGTAACCAGCGTACCCATAGTATTTCGGCGAGCGTCAGACTCTACCTCTTTTTGTGCCTGGGACTCGACGGTGGTGAGCGATACGACAGAATCAAGGTGCGTATCCACTAGTTCATTATCGCTTCGCTGCAAAATTATGTGTGCATCTGTTTGTATGAACACTTCCCCAGACGTTGCTCGAGCGAGATTGTCGGTCAACGGAATCGGGAAGCCTTCCTGACCAGTCGAAGAGGCGTCAGGACCGTCTACGGCCTCAAACCGGTACTCACTAGTAGATCGCACGACCGCGTCAACGATGGGATACAAAGAGAAAATGGATGAGACGCTCACAGTGATGGCATGGTCACAGAATCTTGGTGGCTGAGCCCTGTCTCTGCTTCACACACTGACACCTGTTTTACTTCGTATTGCTCGTCACGCGAGACACTGCGAGCAACGCATTCGGTGGCTGAACCTATGGGGCGATCCGAAGCGACGGCATTCTCAGTATTGTAGGTAGTGGACATAGTTTTCCGCTCTTCCTCGTCAATCACCGGTGTCCGCGAGGAAGCCAGCGTCCGCTGATCAGAAGTTGAACATTGACTAAACGCTGATTGGAGTTCAATTTCGCCCCTAGACGCCCGCCATGTGTCCGTATCTTCTACGTCGCTTGTGTCTAGGAAGTCATCACTCTCAGGAGGACATTTACTGTCATGAGGCAAGGCGGAGGTAGAGGATAGAGGGCTAGAGACCCAAGCACCTGGCGCCTGAACGACGCCTTCCGATGGATGATCATCTTCTGCCATAGGAGCTGGGCTGGCAGTACCATCCCTTTCGTCAAAGTCCACTCGAAGCGATGACTAAGAAAAAACCTACGTCATCACTCGCAAGGATGCATTTGTGTTCCTTGTATGCAAGGATTTTTCAAGTGATCCAGTGGATACCCCACACTGTTCCGCTAATGCGGTCAACCCAACCGCGACATTGGCCGTCGCTTGTGTGACTTCGTATTGTTGCAATACTTTCTCGTCTGACCCCTGAGCTTGCTCTTCGTCTTGTACCAGATAGTGAGACGCTTGACCCATCGATTGTGCGGACCCTCTGCCCGATGCTTTTGTTCTGCGTATGCTGATACCAAGTTTCGTCTAAACAGAAAAAGAAAAGAAAAACTAGACCCTCACGGAGATATTGTATCTTTCGTCGGCCCACATTTCTCGGTATCTTCTATGGACTCTGCTTCGGAGCGTTTCTCAATCGTTTGAATGGACGAGTTCCTATCTACGGATGATCCGGTCGTCTTCGCGTTGATATCTGCGCACACGACAGAGCTCTCCGTCGCGCTCATGGCGTTCGAACTCGTCCAAATTCCCAATACCGCAGAACCTATCGAGCGGATCAGTTCGACGTGTCCGGAAGATAGCCGAGACAACTGCGCGCCTGTGTCTCCCTGAACATTGCTCGCATGTTCTTGCACTTCGTTACCCCTTGCGGGTGTCTCTATCATAGCGGGGCTTCAGACTACATTAGCATACAACTGAGGTACGTGCTCCATTACAGACCTGCTATCAACACCGGTTCGATCTGTTGTGACACCAACGATACTGTGTACAATCATGGAAGGAGTGCTCTCTGGGGTCTTATAGAACTCCAATGAGTCGACATTCACAGCTTCCTGCAATGCGATGCCCTTCAGGCATCCAGAGCATCCAGGTGTCGACCCTTGCACGACAGTCGTATCGTCAACCCCTGCGAAGCCCGACTTGCGAACACCAGAAACCAGATCAATCCGCTCTTCATCAACCACAACATGATATGATGGCACCGATGATCGAGTCTGAGTGGAAGCTGTGGGGGGGTTCGGGGGCGAGACCACGCAACTTCCTTCTGGGGGTGGTAAAGTACAGCGGGTAGTGTTTGGATTTGCCTCGCCGGGTAGTTGGGTACATGATTGAAGACTAATGCTTTGCTCATCTCCACCAAACTGTTCAGTGCAGCCACTGCGGTGGATTCCTTCTTCCATTGAGCTGCTCCTTTCATTCCTTCAGTGCAAGTTAGCTAGGCATGGTAGCGGAAGCAGAAAAAACCGACAAGGTCTCAGGATTCACCACAACAGTTTGTCCGCTAGACGGCTGACTATTTTTGATAACGGTGCTGGGTTGCTCCCATGAGCCGGTCGAGGTGGGAGCAGGCTGTGTAGGAATTAGGATTATATCCGAGTTCGAATTCAGGGAGCCATCTGTGACGGCTTCCTCAGACGACCGACGAGACTCAACACTAGATAAGTCAGTTTTTCTGGTAATTTTGTCGCCCTTCGCTGTCTCAGATCTTAAATGGGACGGAGTGCTGCTCATGGTGTCCCCGCAGGAATTACTTCTGTCAGCCTTGGGTCCAGATCGCGTGACGGTGGTTCCTGCCTGTTGTCCTTGTTGATTCTCTGGGGCCGGTCCTGTCGACTCTGCTGTGTCGCTGCTAGGAGAAACATTGGTCGGCTGACAGACGACATTGAAACGCACCCACCTTGTTTCTTTCATAACTGTCACCGTTTGTTGTACGTCCATACACACCTGAGGATATACTACAGCTACCGCACACTCCCTCGACACCGAGTTCGAGTTCGGCGGCACTGGAGACTGTTCACCCTCACAGCTCTTCGATGCTGTCTTGCACTCCTGTATAACTCGTTCTTCGCTCCGAACTGAATATTCAACCGACTTGTCGCTCGTCCGTGTTACAATGGCATTAGCGTCGAGAGAGGCACGCCGATTTAAATCGCCTCCCGCCAACGTGTCCGTCCTCCGCAGACTCAACGGGGCCCTTGCGATGGTGATGTCAGACGACGTATGCTTCAATGTGAGAGGACTCACAGCTGGGTAGCCTGTCTGTAAGCATCATTTTCGCCTTGAATGTGCTCGCTAACCTGCAGCGCAGGCTCTGACTCCACTTGCACTTGGATCCTCTGGCCGGAAGATATATTTTTAATGGTACACCCTTCGACCGACTGCTCTCGCTGTGCAGAGACTGCGTTCCCAGCCACAACAGCATCATCCGTCGATGCGGTGGTGAGTACGCCCGCTCGAATATCCACAGCTGAGATGCCTCGAGAATGTGAATGTGGGTGAGCACAAATGAAAAGGATGATACGGAGGGAGGGTCACCTGTGCGACTGTCCACCAGATTGACATGTTTTCGGTCTTCATTCGTACCAAGACGAGACGTTTCTACAGAACTTGTGACAAATTAATGTGTACTATAGGTCAAATAAGATCCAATCTGACATACTTTCTGCGATACGCTTCTGTTTGAGCTTCTCCGAGCACCACTGCCGTAGGAATAGGTATTGATAGCATGGCCTTCGGAGACACTGGTGAATCAGCGACTCCGCTCTGTTGCATCATGGGATTCACAGATACATCTTCCCCAGTAGTCCTAGTGGGTTCTATCCTGACAGGTGAACTGCGATCATGAGCAACCTTCGCACGGCCATCCAGTCTTATATCTGTATGCTCTGAATGTTCCTTGTGTCGGGATTTGGCAACCGCCTCCATTGCAACAGCAGCAACACACGCCGCTGCTAGTACTGCAGACACGACTGAACTCTCTTCCCTGGAGTTATTTGACGTGGAACTATTGCTATTAGCAACAACCCCAGTTACCTTCTCCTGCTCTTCCACTGTGCGCAAGACACTACTATTGCCGGACAATTCCTCCGTGCCATGATGAAAGGGTCTAGCATCATCTGTAAGTGGAAAGAAGGCAACCGATACAATCTTTTACCTAGTCTTATGGCTCTTCTCTTCGAAGCAACCTTTACGTGCCTTCAACGCCACCAGTGAAGCATCAGCGTTACTTTCCGGCGTTAAGTGCTTGCTAAGGGGCACCCGATACTCTTGTCCAGTGACCGAAGTTGTCACGTGCGTCGTCTCATCCCAACTGAGATCGTCATATACCACATCTGCCTGTTGGAGCTCTCCACTCCCGCATGTGTGAGGGCGACGTTCTACATCGTGAGGACTAAGGAGACATCAGGCAGCACCGAACACATTCAGTGAGAACACTTACAATTGTACTGAGGCAGCCTTGGGGTCTGAACTGGCCACTGTCATCTCGCGTACCACCCGCGTACTTGACTCTGTGGCTTTCTCGACTGGAGACAGTTTTTTGAGCATGGGCCGAAGGGGCTTCTTTTCCGAGAGACGTCCTTCTAGTGCCTCAGAGGTACAAGCATCCGAGGACACGAAGTCGGCCGTCTTCGTATTGGCGTCAACCTGCGAGTGGCCAGTGGTGATCCTTACGGCAGCGTCTGTGGTTTGAGTATCATCATGCAAGTCGAGGGGACGACCTGGAGCACTTCTTCCCATGTGACTTCGGCTTCCGTTAGTGTTTATACGACGCCATTTGGGTAAATTCTTACGTCAATACCCCAGGGACAGTTTGAGAAACAAGATTAGCACCGTCAAAGATACCATCCTCTCTGCAGCGTTGTTCAGTCTGGATCATACCACTGTGTGGGGACAGGAAGACTGTGTTTTCGATTTCGTGGACATGGACGCTCGGTCTCGACATGGAATCCCAGCCCGCCCCTTCCACTTCGTCGCACCGGACAACAGCGTGAGGCTTAGGCTCCGACAGACGCGAACCCACAGGCAAAGAGAGGTTATCACGCTTTTCGGTTTCCAAATTCCAAGGATCCTCCACGGAGGCGTCTCGGTGTATCGTCTCCGATGGATGTCGATCTAACCCGATATCTGTTCTAGTTTGTGCGCCTGACCGCATTCCTGCGACTCCAGTTGGCCGGAGTGTTCGTCTGAAATATGGTGTCAGAAAACCATTCTCGCACCGCAATATGACCACCAACGACGTGTTAGGGGAAATTTGATTCTTGGACTTGTCCTGAACAATCGTCGTACCCACACTATGTGCGTAATCCGAGTGCCGAGTCGCATTCTTGTCTCCAATGGTGTCTACGACCAGCAGGGATGGAGAAACAACTGGATGGTCATCCGCATGAGTCGAAAAGACACCAGCAACTACAGCCGCCGCCTCAAGCGCAGACGAAATGTCATGCGCGGTTCCAGAAGACGGTTGCGGTTCACCTGACAACGCTGCATCGAAACGGAATTGGCTGCGCTGAGTGCCGACGCTGACGTCAGGAAGCGTTGCCTGGTTGGACGGGAACTGCGGAAGCTCGCGACTGCCGATGGTAGACAAAGTATTGATCGACGACACCGTGAGAGAAGAGTTTGCTGGCTGGAGATGCCCCGACTTGTTGTCCCTGAAGCGATCTGGGGATCTGACTGGCGACCCCGTTGAGGGTTCAATTACCACTAAACGGTGCAATCCAGTGTTGGTGGAAGTGTAGTCGTCTTGAGCTTTGGTGTCATTAAATTCTTGAACCACACGATTACCATCAACACCAAATGTCATTGATGCAATCTCACTAGGGAAAGGTCAATGCACAATCCTGCCATAAACACTATTACAAACCAATCATCAGCCTCTTCTTCCACGTTAACCGACGCCTGTTGGACCGAGCTAGGGCTGGTCACACGTATTGGCGGTATCTGGATCGGACAGTCCCGGGGTACAGGTCCAACATGGGGTTTCCTTTCGTGAGAACCCGTACCGACTAAAGTTTTAGCCGTGTCCGAAGATCCTTTAGCCCAGTTTTGCTCGGCAATCCAAGGAGCAGCTATTGCACTCGAAGTTATATGAATTTGCCCAGTTTTTGTATCACTGAGTAAACTATTATCTTTTGTGTGCTTGGCGGAAAGCGACGAGCGACGGTAGCCTGCTCCAGAGGAACTGGCCCCAGTTGGTTGACGACGACCAGTCAACGGAGAAGATACCCTGACAGCACTGGGTGACCTGGCGTGACTGCTGAACAGTTCAAAGAAGAATGACTGAGAGAGCAAGAAGACACGAACGTCAGATGGCTAAGATCTGCTTCGCTCTCAACACCCCGACGGTTATGTTCGATGCCATGTCCAATAGAACGGATCTGCTTCTTAGGAGAGGCAATTCCAGGGGCCGAATCTGCAGAACCATCGAGTGGTTCTGTAAACAACCTGAGAGGGGAAAGACACCTATTGGCACGAGGACTCGCAGCTGCGAGTACATCGTGTGGGCGATTGCCATCGTGGTGCTGAAGAACGTTCTCTACGCGTTGAGAACCTGCACGACGACCTGGCGATTCTGCAGGGAACAAGTAAGCTTGACGACGGAACGGAGAACGTTCGTAAGTGGCTAAATATTGTTCGTTGGCAATAACATCAGTTACATCATCCCTGATGTATAGATCAGTACCTCAGAAGAACGGAGTGCGCTTATATAACGAACCTAGGAGATTGTGGGGTGTTGCTCAGTCTGCGGATTTTGCTGGCTACCTTCTCCGCTTCAGGGTGCAATCTCGAAGATCGATTGGCCGGCGACCTTGATGGCTGGCCATCTATAGCACCAAGGGAGTCGCTAGAGTGCCCCTGAAGAATCTGGGATGTGGGAACCACGCCGAAAGACTCGCCACCTACACCCTCCCTGTGATATGCGGGATGATTAGGAGGGGGTGGATTCTGAGCAACTTGCTGAGGTGTCCTCGCTGCATCCGTCTCGAAGGTTGCAGAGGAACACATTTCCTCTATCATTCGACGACTCATGGGGGTCAGAGGCGAGCTACACTGGCGCCTGTTGACGGAGCAATCACGGCTAAGATGACATATGAGCCAGAAACTGACGCATGAAAGTATGAGCAACGGGCACCTTCCCTCCATATACACGGCATGATTTAATTCTTGGTTAGGATTGACGCGTAAAACGTCGCTATCCGATAGTGCATTCGCCAGAGTCGCCGTCTGAGAGGTACAAGAACTGTACGAGGATTTCATCATGTTTGAGACGATGTAAGAGCTTTGTTGGAAGGCGTCTCGTTCCTGAATGATGTTCCATCGCATTTCTGTCGCGAAACAGAGGACCTCGTATCGCTTTACCTAGTAGAGTTGATCACGAGAACACCAAGAGGCCACATATATCTGGAACTCACGGTCAATTGTCGACCTGCGTAGATAATGAGGGCACCGAGTGGCAATCCAGTACCCGCTTTGCCGATGCCTGACGCAGACAGTCATGGAGGGAATTGGCAAATGGAATCGAATTCTTACAATATTGACCCTACGTTCAATCCAACCGACAAGACATAAGGTGACACGGATGACGTGAAAGAGACCGACCATACCTCTATGAATGCCCGTGCAATGAACTGAGGCCCACCGAAAGCTTCTGATACTGGGACGGCATAATCTGGTATGACGTTATCCAACACAAGTACCTACAGAGAACCATCAGCCACATTCCGATCAAAGTCCGAATAGTCGACCTACCCAAACGAGCGGGAGTGGTGCCCCATGTAGTACAATACTCTGGGTGGGTTTCCGTTCATCTTTTAGGTATCGATCACGTCGTGCGGGTCGGATCTCGGTTGATGATATCTGATGTTCAGCAGGAAACAAGCCACGGCAGTCGACCCGTGGAGATGCACCCTTCCTTAAAGGAGAAAGATTCGATTTGCGCAGCACCATTGACTTGGAGGATGGGGAGGGACGAGCAGCGGAGAGCGTTTACATAAAGGTATAAATAATCGTTGTAGTCGGTCCCTGCTGCTGGATCCGGATCCGGCGAGGGAACACGTTCGAGCATCACGAGGCTGCACTGGGGACTATCATCATGGTGATGTGCGCGTGGGCGTAAATAGGCTTACCTTGCAAGGCAATTTGCTCTGCCTCGCGTTTTACATGTTGACTGCAGAGCATCTGCCAAATACTACCCGTGGTGTGCAAGGAAAACCTCATGGACACCATGCGTAAATGATAGAGTTGTCCCGGTCCCGAGATGCTCACCAGCATCTGTAAATTTACAAAGAACTCATCTGTGCTTATTGTTGTATTTGTCTCAAATGACTTAAACCACAAAATAAAATTTGGGATTACAATCTTCATTGGCACCCGTCATGATCAGAGAGTATCATAGATAGACACTTGAATGTTTTTTTTGGATAACTGGACATGTTGTAGGGCGTGATTTGTACTGAAATAAGTAATATTAAGCACCGAATAAACCAAATGAGATGTCTGCAATTTTACAGATGAAATGCCCTGCAGTGTCCTGAATTACCCAAGATCACCCTGGGTCAAGGGTGCATACTTACAGGCACAGGCTTCGTCAATGATAATAGTCACGGTCCGAAGACTCGTCACGCAGCAGTATTTGTATGAGTACATTATCCATGGGCCTCAATCCACGTGCTCCTCAGCTCGCATCATAATACGGCATGAACGTCGCTGGAAAGTCAGAGAGAAAGCAACAAGATCGTCAATAGTAGGGTGAATGACCAACACGACACTTGACAATATTTCTTCTTCATCCAGCCTGGCGCGAGATCGGCTCCAGGTGTCATCTCAGACAGGCAGTGGGACAATTCTACCATCTGCATCCTCACGAGGCGAAGGATCGTATCTTTTCTCAACAGTCTTCTGTACTTTGAGTTGAATGCCGGATGGCTGGCCTGTTGGAGTGGCTTGCAACGAATCGGTGTGCGTCAAGTCGATCGGACCAGTCTGCGCAGGAACTGAAGATAAGCGATAATCGTGAACGTCGGACAAGCACTCAGGCACTCACTACTCTATCCAGGTCGTGCGACTCTGCCTTGAGAGACTCACGAGCAAGGAGGGCATCTAAGAGGGTCTTGCAAAAGCAAAGCAAGAGAAGAACAGGGTAAGTGACTTGCACACTATCATGACCTTCACAACACTCACATTCGTATAGATACGACCAATAGGAATGGTGAATGCGCCGAAGAGATTCGTATTCGGGAAAACGATATAAGTGATCAAATCGCCAATGGAGAAGATCCAGGCGAAGAGACCTGTCTGAATGGCACCGCGGATGAGTCGGATGAGAACAGTATCTGTCCTACAGAAACCAGTCTGCGAACGGATAAAAATGATGGCCAAAGTAGCTAGTAGTTGTATATGAGTACTGTCATGCCAAGTATGTAGGTTAGAATAAGTAAGCATACTGGTGATAAACGTATCCACGATAACTTGGGAGGATAACCAGGCTACCACGACAGGCGTAGTACGGGACAGCTCAGAAAACCTAAGCAATTGTGGTCAACTGCAGCTTGATGCAGGATGGCACTCGTAAGACATACACCTCGATGGTCCACGCCTCAACGCTACAAACCATGGCCAGGATAAACGAAGGAATCGCGAGGAGGATGACCACACCACATAGAATCTTGCTTCTGGACGAACGCCAAATCCTACGGTCCACAGCTGTGATTAGTGAATGAATCACTATATATATATACTAGCCTGAACGCGAGATATGTCTGCGTCACCAAGGCAGCAAGTCCAACACCAACAGGGGTAAATATGTAAGGCCATCCAGTCACTTGGGGGTTCGTTAGGACCAGTCTGACTTGGATAGGTCGTATAATCACACACCCACAAGAATCGTTGGATTTTCATAATTCATCATACTGGAGCGCACTGAGCTAAGGCAGAATCAGACGTTAGTAAGACCACTAACCTATAATACCATGCCATGTATATAACTCTGTGGACGTCCAAGTCAGCTTGCATGGACCAAATGATGAATAATACTCACGAAGTACTGTGGAATGTATCCAAAATGAACAGGAAAAGAACCATATATCTATAATTACAAGTCAAAGATGCAGACTCGTGGGTCTGTGGTCAACGAACTTTATTATTGGATGATCGTTGGATTCTGGAGCCAGGGTGAGCAATTCTGATTTCGACTTTCTTGCATCTACGCACCAATTCGGTAGTATGCGGCGAACTGGTATGTGACGAGACCGTAGAGATATGTATTGACTCGGAATGCACGAGGATCAGTGACCACGTTGATAAAGCAAGTTGGCGATACTCACGAAAGATGCCCATTAGAAGCGTACCTATCGCTCAACATCGTCAGCAAAACCCTAAAATCCAATCCACAGGCTGGGTGCCCCCTTGTACGCACTCATTTTCAAGTCGTAGGAGCCCATCCTGAGTCCGAGTTAACTGAGTCAAGAAGGACTGGGGGGAAACGCAACGGGAGATTGACCTGACCGTATCCAATTCGCTCGCGAAATATATTTACCAGCGGCCCTGTATATCCCTCCTGGGTGTGGAGCGACGGGCATAGGAACGGCTTGGCATCCGTCGTCCCTTGGGGCTTAGTGGCACTTACCAGATCGAGTGAATTTGGGATGGTCACGTCCCCAAGACAGTGAACGACCCCCGTCAGAAGCGGATAAGGCACACCTCGACATTGTTTCCTTCAGCTCCGTGGGTTGATCGCAGGGTCCAGCATATTTGTGCGAGCCTCTAAATAGAGGGATAATAATGGTTTAGACACCCTACTGAAACTTCCAGTCTAGCCAAAACGTCCCCTTCACAGGTTTGGCAGACCTGCAAGGGCTGACGGACAGCACGACTGGATGATGTTGTCACTTGCCCTTCATCCACGAGTCAGTCTTCCGTATCAAGGGGTATAGTAAGTAAATACCCAGACCCATTTCGATTCCTGCCATGGGCGGCAATCTGTCACGAGCTATGCATATTAGGCAAAATTAACTAAGTAAGGATCATCACTCTCAACAATCTCTCCTTACCAGCGTGGCCGCTTTAATGGGATCTAAGTATGACGAACCTGAACACAACTATCTCAGTAAACCGAACCTACACTTACTAAGCACCAGATAATGAGACGCCAGCTCGAGTGTCGCAACACCAAGTGGTTTCCAGCCATATATAAGATGGGATCTCAAAACATACCCACGCAATCTGGTGCCTTGATTTGCTTGGTAGCGTTATGATTAGGGGGTTTCCACACTGTTACACACGGATTCCCACAGGACCATTGGCTGCCCTTGAACGTTGGAAACCTGTCCAACTAAGTTACAATATCGTTTTCAACCAACGTGGGATGGCCCTGTCTTTTGAAGTCTGACGACGTACCGGGACAGCATTTCGCGAGAAAGCACTTAGCAAGCACTTCTCTGTCTTGCTTCACAAAGGTGCCATCAACTGTCTCGAGACCACGTCTTCTCATTCATGGCGTACTGGTCCCCATGTATCCAGGTGACCAAATGGTCTATCATTGAGGCGAACTGGCAAAGGTCCTAAGAGTATTATGTAATAGGTTTTTTTAAATTCCCGTTGCTCATCGGTCTGCCGCTCTATCGACGGTCCGACTGACATTTTGATATATAGGCAGTTCGGTCTTAAAAGTATCACAGCGAGAAATGAGGCAGCTTTTGTGATCACTAGTCTCATTCAAGGATGCTACATTGTCAAGTAAAATGAGCAAGCTATCCAACATGCAAATGAAGACATCCACGGAGACAGGACAGTCACCCTATAGAAACTTGTGGTGTCTTCTCTTTCTACTACAGAGGATGCAAGTACTATATGAGGCTCTTTTCTAATAAGAAAACTGTTTTGCCGACTACTTCAGATTTGTCTGGGTGACATTGGTTTTCGGCAGCGGTGCCACGGTTGAGTCTTGAAGCTACAGTGGAATCGTTCCGATAAGCTAGTAGGGGAGTGTCGGGACACTATGATTGATGAACAAAGTGTCTAACATGATATTTTCGAGACTGGACAAGTATCTTGGTGATGGTATCCTCGGTGAGCCATCTCCCTCCTATCGCTCAAATTGTCCCCTGTCGAATAACACCAATGATTAGGACTTCGTCTCTGGCACATTGATGCCACACCTGCGATTCGACACACTGTCGAGTAGATCATTCGCTACGTCCCGCGGGCACTCATTGACACCATTAATTATGGTCTATATGACAAGAAACAACAAGCAATAACGTTCAGAGCAGTTGTAAGCTGCAATGAGCTAGTGTCGCCAACGACAGCGGAACTATTCTATCCGCGTGTTCTGAGAGCGATGAAGGAATGATGCCCTCAATATTTGGCGCTCTCCATACAGTAGGGACCTCCCTTTCAGGAGGTCTAAATCTATGAGTTGTATGTATCTTATGATCCCTGAAGTTTTCTAGGTTCCTGTGTTAGGTTGTCTTGCCAAGCACAATTGTTCGCTTCCTCAACCTTCTCCATCTAGCTCATTCCACGAGTCGCCATTGTTCTGCACGTTCCTCATAGATTTCCATCGTTTCCTTGGTAAGCACAGCATTGGCCCGAGAAGTCTCGTTAGACTTCACTCTGCCTTCAACTTGCCCTCGAGCTGCATGACCGTGGACAGGATATTTGCAGGAAAAGGGTTGCTGTCGTAATGAGAAATTCTAACTCTACCTTCAAGAACGGATTTGAAAGGTCTCGTTTGTCGCTTTGGGCTCATGCAATTAGGCGACCCCTTGATCAGGATCAGCATTCCGGAGACGGATTATCGCCGTAATGTTTTACTCTCTGCATCTGAGTGCTAGAAAGGCGTGATCCGTATGCATCTGCAGAGATATAGAATTTTGTCACTTGACTACTTCACGATAGGGGATTCAAGACTCACGGCATATGAGAATGTCCAGCAAAAAAGAAAAAAAAAGAAAAGCCATGGTCATTACAACGTGCTTATCAGGATACCGATCAATGGAAACCGTAGTGAGAGGGTGGTTCGGCGAAAGAGTGTTGCCTGCCAAAACACGGCGTGACGCCATCTCTCTCCCACCAGCCATTTGAGAGTCGGCGACAAAGAAGATTAATGATACGTTGATCTTACCCAAAGAAGGAAATTAGTCAGTTCCAACTCCAGGACAGTGACTAGGGTCTTTGTCTCGAGGTTACCTCACCTTCCGGCAACGCTACTCAAGACTCAGTTATTTCGACCAGCGTAAATTTGTCCAATTCGGATGACTTCGCTTTCATTTTGACGACCTCCGACCATGGCTCTCCTCGACAGCGCCTATTAGGAGGACATTGTCACGGGAAGTTGGGCGGTGCATATCCGTACATATTTCACATGTGCAACAACCAAGGTTAGTGAGGTTCAATCACGTCGTTGTCCCCATACCCACTCAGCTTTTAGATAAATCCTAGTTAGCCTACACTTGCCCTCCTCCCCATTCTCAATGCCGCATTCAACAACAGACACAGGTAGTAAGTCGTGCATTCTGGGGTGCTGCCTAATGTGCCCCTTCCTGCACCTGATTGGCTTTGTTTTCCATCTCACTGTTTCCATCTCAGTGCCATTAGGCTACAATAGAAATCATGTGCCCACTTGCGGACAACACTCAAATGAGCATTCGGTAGCCTCGCCGGCTCGGCCACTAACGCGATTTGCCTACGTGCAGACCTAGTTGGGTATTTGGCATGTTGCCTCCTTAATCCACCGCGATGTCACCTTATCTGCACACAGGGGTCATTGCACCCCCTGGACGGAGACGTGACATGTAACAATATATATGTTCCCCACTGACTCATCACCTGTACCTCACACGGCTCTTAGCTCTCAATTACCCCTGCAATTCGCTAATGGCGTCTTAATCGATATCACGTCTTCTTGGCTCCTCGGACTTGTCGTTCGTCGTCGTCGTACTTTTTTTTTTTTTTCGTCTTCCTCGGTTGTTAACTATGTGTCGCTCTCCGACAGAGCATGTTGTGTCTCTTTTATGATGCCCCTCACCTTGTTCTCGCAATGCATGGCCATTGAGTTCATTGTCACCGTATTCTCGTTACTCTCCGCCATGCTCTCATTTATTGGATTCGCCATTGGTCTCGGCTTCTTTTTCAACGCCACAAATAAAGGCGACGCCATTTCAGTAGCAACATGCTCACGTTAGAGGGACCAAGTACATCCATCTCGTTCGCCACTGACATGTATTTCCATCAAGGCTTCGATATCAGCGTGGCTACCATGGTGCCTCCTGGCCTGGCCATCTTCCTCGTCCTGCGCGTAGCGTTGTTCTGGCAGACTCATCTCGGCCCCGCCGATGGCAACTGTATTTGCCGAGCAGCATCCTACACGCTACGGGAATGGGGACAGCCAGACGCTTTGGGTCGATTGGATATCCTTGTCATGTCTGACACACCCAGTAAATACATTTCTGGGCCTTCGAGACTCTAGAGGGGAGAACCCACCATGTGAAATCAATACACGAGTACCAGAGACAAAATGCAACTCGAGTGGTACTCTTCCATTTCTTCGTAACAATGGCTGGCATCCAATGTCGTCGGAACGAGCTAGGAGACGGAGCATGAGAAATGGATCCTTGTGTTCTTTCTCGCCGTTGGAGCTCTAAGATCTGTCTGTAAGCCGATAGCCGCTCCTAACATGCTGTCCCTCCAATCGGCTTCCTCACTCAAGACGCCTTCCCTTCGCTTTCCATCCTGCAGCATTCCTTCCCGCACCTGCAACCCTCCGGCCATAGTTCTGTACCCTATATATATAGACTGTTGTACCATACCGAGGAGCACCGAACCTTCCGTCCTCGCTCTCCGTCCTCGCTCTCACTCTCACAATACATTACTCGCTCACGCTCTGTTACCGTCTGTACAAGTGTGACCGCCCTACGGCGGCCTTACACCGTCTCCATTCTCGTACCTCGAACATGTCGCCTTGCACTTTTCTGGCATGACGTGATAACCGTGCATGGTCGTGAATCCTACACCATATTAAATACTACATCAGTGTACACTCCGTAGGACAACTCCTGTCTTTGTATCGGGTAGTAGCATCGGCGTGTCGCCTCAATCCCCGGTTTCTGTCGCTCCTCTGCACATCACTGGAGTACGTTTCCTGAGTGGGATCAACTCTTACTCCGCCCCGCACGATCTCCAGTTGCTTGATTTCCCTGGATGTCAGCCCTGTCCCGCCGTGCCAAGCACCACACCTCAGAGAAGCAGAGTCATTTTGGGTCCTCGCCATGGCTGGTCCCTTGGATAGCCGCGACCAGACCTCGAGCTGAAGCCGGGCAAGTGTCATTTCTAATCTCCTCCGATCATTCTCGGCTCTCTCCATCATCTGCTGGAGTTCTCTTCGCTCTTGCCTTAGTTCTTCTTTCCAAGCCTGATCGTTCGTCTGCTCAGCTTCCTCCATTTCCTTCTGCAAGTCGGCCAAATCCTCTGCATGTTTATCGCATATCTTGATCACTTCCTCGACAAGTACGGCACCAGCGGAAGTTTCGTTAAACTTTGCTCCTGCCTTCAGCTCAAGCCTGATCTGCGTCGTTACTGGTGGGAGGTGAATGACCTCGGAGATGATCTTCTCTGCAGATACAAGACCGTTGTCATGACGAAGCATTTTAGCTCCGCGGTCGAGAAGAGGTTTGAAGGTCTCGCTTGTTAGAGCTTCCTCTCGAATCCTTCCTTCCTGCTCGTCGATGCGGCTCCAGTTCGTAGTGACGATGCGAACATTGGCTAGATTCTCGTCGCCACACAGCGCACGGAACATTCGCAAGTTCTTGAGTGAAGTACCACCAACTCGTGGATCCGAGATGCGGTGCATATATATAAAGCCGTTGATCTTTTTCCATGGGCTACGGGTTATGTCGACGTTCGTAAAGTCATGCTCTGTGGAATAAAATAAGAGTACCTACCCGCCTTCAGCTCCCAGTGTGTGCGAGATCATCTCTAAAACGTCTATATCAGTCATGTTTTCTCGTGAGTCATCGAAACCCGGTGTATCTATGAGCACGACGGCACGGCCGGTCTTCTGATCGACAAACTGAGCTGCCCGGACAGAGGATGTTTCGGAGGTGGGACCATATCCAATATTGATCGAGTCATCTCTAGTAAGAAGATGAACAAACTGAAAACGTGAGATATAAGTGTAAATCGGGTTACAGTCGTCGTTACTGACCGTTGACTTGCCTGGCACACGACAAGGGAGACTTGAGTTCGAATACATCCTGCCTACTGGTCAAGAGAAGCGCACCAGTCCCAGTCATGCCCATAACCCTGCGCGCTCACTTGAGCAAGAGTCGACGTAGTGCTCGAGAGTACGTACGCAATCACCACAGGGGAGGTATGTCCGTCGTCAGCTTTCTGCATGGAGGGCCAGGAAGCGTGTACGTTAACTGGAATGCGACAAGTGGTCTGAGAAGCAGCAAAGCTAGAAGATTTAAACAGGGCCAAACGATCGTGTTCTAGTCACTGCCCGCAGTCTCAAACCCCCAGGATAAGGTCACCTTGTGGGTTCCTAATGTCAGATTTGATCAGATAAACCCTGGGCAATAAGTACCTGCCGACCTGGAAAACCCACAGGCCATGCACGTACGTCGTGTGTAAGTCATTCCATCCTAGCAGGCTCGTTATGGTCAAAGTCTGCGCCTCGTGGTGGAGGTGCGTCGACGGCGTTTTGTGAACCTCCCAATTACATAATGGTCAACGTTCACTACCCGTACTGAGCACAGGAAAAGATCCAGAATTAGCACAATAGCAGGCCTCGTGTCGACCATGCAGGCGGCACAGGTACTCGCTCCGGTTGGAGCACAGGTCTCGGGGTTTAGGATCAATAAAATACTGTTCCCCCCTTTTTCTTTTACATGTAAGAACTCGTCGCGTTCACATCAGTATCTGGATCCCTCGCTCACAATTTCTCGCTCCGACCATGCAGAGCGTAGCAGACGACCATGAAGGCTCACCTGTGATAATTGCGTACTACTCTCCTACTCGCACGACGTAAATTTGTCGCTCACTAGATACAAGGGTCATGGGCACAACTGGGACCGGTGTGTCCGCTCCCGCTGGCGATGCCCGTCATCTGTGAACTTACCCCAATTTCCCTTGTGACTAGGAAAATCGACAGTGAGTAAACTGACTCCGGTCCGACGCAAAAGCTAATGCGCCACTGTAACAAACATAGTTCATCCGTCTTCTTACTGGCGACGAGAACATTCACGTCGGCCATGGACCCAGCTCTGAAACGTCTGTTATCCAGACAGCTCAATACGTCGACAAGAAAACTGGTCGTACCGTTGTACTCATCGATACACCGGGTTTCGATGACTCCCGGGGTGTTACCGACACTGACATTCTGAAGATGATCTCGCGCATGTTGGGGCCCGAGAGTGGGTAAGCAAACTTGATTTTCGTACGGGAGTACCACTTGATGGTTGTCCACCAACCCGTAGCCCGCGACCGAAGCTCAATGGTCTCATCTACATGCATCGCATCTCGGATCCGCGAGTCGGTGGTACTTCAAGAAAGAACCTCAGAATGTTCCACTCGCTGTGCGGCAAGGACAGTCTTACCAATGTTCGCATTATCACTACAAACTGGAGTCGTGTGGGCGAGCAAGAAGGAGAAGATCGAGCGGAGGCCCTAAGGAAGGAAGCTTTCAAGTTACTCCTTGATGCCGGAGCCAAGATGCTGCGCCATGACAATAACCTTGAATCCGCAGAGATGGTCATGTCGGAGCTCATACCGCTCCCGCGGATAATAACACAGTTCGAGCGTGAGTTGTATGAAGGGAAAAAGCTGAATGAAACAGCTGCGGGAAGCATACTTGACGAGGAGCTGGTCAAGTTGCAGGGAAAACATGCGAAGGAGCTAGCTGATCTGCGTAAAGAGATGGAGGACGTCATGAAGGAAAATGACCACAGATGGAGAGATGAATTAGAACAGGAGCGCAGAGAACTAGAGCAGAAGATAGGTAGTGTTGAGGGCGTGCGGAGAGAATTGGAGAAGAGGGTGGGGGACCTCCAGTCAGACGTAGCACGTTTGCAGGCGGAGCTTAGGAACAGACCTTTTGGTTGGCTCCACAACGAAGGTTGCATTGTTATGTAATGGTAGTCATGTTCTTATCAAGTCTTGTGCATTGTTTCTAGAGTCACCAGTGGTCGAAGAAGGAGAAGAGGCGAGTGAAGCGAGCCTCGACAATGACGACCTGGGCAACAGGAGTGGGGAAACTAGTGCGGAGGAGGAGGAGAGGCAAGTGAAGCAAGCCTTGACGACGACAACCTGGGCAACAGGAGTGGGGAAACTAGCCCCAACTCCATCCTGTTTTGTTGCGAAGACTCATGAGGCCCTTGGTCAGGTAGAACATGTGTCAATGCTCACCTGTTCTTATATGTTGCCAACGGCAGGTGAGAGTTTGTTGCTAAAGACAGACAAATTACTGATGATATGGTTAACGCCGGACCTGTGTTAATTTCTGTTTGACAGGTGAATGCCCGTTTTACTGAAAGGTGGGTCAGCTTGAAACATGTTTCAGAGAATGTGGAGGAGGAGGAGAGGTGAGCAAAGCAAGCCTCGATGACGATGACCTGGGCAACAGGAGTGGGGAAACTAGCCCCAGCTCCACCCTGTTTGGTCGCGAAGACTCATGAGGCCCTTGATCAGGTAGAACATGTGACAATGCTCACCTGTTCTTATATGATGCCAATGGCAGGTGAGAGTTTATTGCTAAAGACGGTCAGATTATTGATCATATGGTTAACGCCACACCTGTGTTAATTTCAGTTTGACATGTGAAGGCCATTA
>JBBPJW010000444.1:0-30136 GCA_038088935.1 Pulveroboletus aff. viridisquamosus
GTGACACCGACCGTCCCCTTGGCACTTGGCACTTGGCACTTGGTGGGGGCGCAAGGGGGGCGTCCGTCTGTCCGCTCCATGACGCGCTTGGACGGCACGACGATCGCAGCTCTGACCGGGCGGGTCATCCGGCGACTGGACGCGTTCCTCGCAGCAACACCGTCGTCTGTCGTCTGTCGTCTGGCTGGGGACGGACTGGTGATCGAAGCAAACAGAAGAAGAGCATGGCCAAGGTCCCGGTCATGCCAGCCAGTTCCGAGCGACAGAGCGAGCGAGCACACCACGCGTTCCGTCGATGCAGGCGCCCCTCGTCATGATAGCGCGATCTCCTGTAGATGATACACCAGGGCCGTGTCGGTGCGGTGGCCGCTCTCTCCAGAGGTGCGTGATATTGGCGTGATCCTATTATATGTACTGTACAGAATGGAGTGCCCTTGCATGCGCGACCGTACAGATCCCAGTTCCGGCACGTGTCGACGTGCAAATCGACCCATCTCCCAAACGACCAAGAGTCCCTCCACCCGCCAACCGGGCAACGAAGAGACGATCAAACGAGGATTTTGCATAGCATGCTTTCCAGTCTGCAGTACTCGGGCACGATGGCTGCGTACGTCATGAACGCGTCCACGTCTGCCTCCGCTACTTTTACCAACCCGATCTGCGCCTCCGAGTCTCCAGTCAGCATCGCCGTCACGGGCGTGAGCGTCGTCGTCTGCGGCGCAGCCCCACTGCCGTTCGTCCCTGGACTCGCTCCGCCTCCCAGTTCGGGCGTCGTGAACGCCGTCGAAGGCGCACCCGTCCCCGTGCTCGTGTTCGTGTCCGCGGTGGATCCGGTCAGCGTCCGCATCCGGTCAATGTCCCGCCCAAGATCCCGATCTGCGAAGCCGCCCGCAAAAACCGACGCGTTCAGCATCCCACCGCTGCGCTCCATCTCCTCCATCTCCTCCTCTTCTTCCTCCACCACGATGGTAGAATCGAGGCCCGATCGCGGGTGTCCGTACGGCGTGCTTGTGCCACTGTTGGCACCACTCCCGCCGTTCCCGCTCAGAGGTCCGTTCACGTTTGTGCGTAGTGGTATACCGCCAGACGCGACCCACCGTTTCCCGTGCAGCCTTCGTATTTCCTCCTCGAACCCACCAAGACCTCGACCAGTCCCAGTACCACCGCCAGCCGAACTACGCTCCTTGCCCCAGATCCAGCGTGCAAAGTAGGCCCCACCGAGAGACGCCCGACTGGGGAAGCCAGCCGCCGGCGCGTTCCGATGCGGGACGACCTGCGCAGAGTCCACCTGCGTGTTCGGCATGAACACCGGCGCATTGAAGACGTCCCCGACCAGGTTGGCGACCGAAGGAAAGTTCGCGGCTGCCCCCGTGACCAAGACGCGAGCTGGCAGCGGTGAGTAGTCATACGGATCAAACGAGAGCCCAAGACTCGTCGCCCGACCGCTTGGTGCACACGGCGCAACAGGGCTCGGCCCCGGGGTCTGCACATTCCCACGTGTGCGGTGGATAGTGGACCCGAGCACACCAGTGGATATCATATGGGACCATCGGACACGGAAGGAGAGAACTTGGCTTTCGAGAAGACATCGCGGATTTGCGCGGAGATCTCTGAATTCATTCACTTTGATGCCTGTCTCGAAGCGGTAGATTCCCTTGACGTGCGATAGTGGGTAGCTGTCGCCCTGTAATAGCCAAAAACTGAAAAGCTTGTCGTCGAGCCTGTGCAGAATGGACACTGTACAGCTCGAACTCGTGCGACGGATGGTGCTCACGTACCCGATGGAACCACCAGGAGGAACGATAGCGACTAAACGGTCAAAGGCACTCCAGCTCTTGGTGTACATATCTCGCACCAAGGCACGTGGAACATCAGCATTTCTGGACAGACGTTAGGCAAACCGCAAAACCGACGTCGTTCGAGAGGCATGGATTTACCTGCTTGTCAGAATAGCAATGTACCTTCGTTTTTCTCCCGGGTCTTGTGCTGGGTGTGGAAATAGGCTGTAAAGGCGAGTGGGATGGTAGTGTTGTGCGGGCGTGAGGAGGGCGTCCATGGGTCCAAACGACAAGACGGCATCTCCTGGCGACGGACAAAGAGAAAGATAACCAGAAAGATAATCAGAGGTGAATGGTGTGACGACGGTGTCTAAAAATAAAAAAAGGAAACGCAACGGTCAACATAAATTGGCGCTGAGCATTCGTACAAGTACGCGCAACACGTACCGGGCTCAAACCCAAATCGCTCACACAGATACCGCGAGACATTGGCGATTTTCCTGCCGCTTGCCAAGTCGACCTCACCGAGCCATCCCCGGATCTTCCGTCCCTCCTCTCGACTACCGCCGACGATCTCGAGGACGCCCTCGTCCCAGTGTCCTTGGCTGGGACTGCCTTGACCACTGGCGTGTGCCCACATACCGGTTGCACACGCCTCTGCCTCGCCCATGTTTACCCACTCGCCGACGACCATGCTGGCGAGGAACGTGCTTGCGAGCTGTACCTTGCCTGTACGTGCCCACACATCCGAGGTCCATGACTCCCGGACGCGAAGAAGATGTGCAGCGAGAACCGAGGCGTTGGCACACGTGCCGACGCGCGCGGCCATGATATCTGGTCCTCCGAGAAGGGCCTCGAGGGCCAAGGCATGGGTGTGCGCCGACGTGTCTTGTGCAACAGGGGTGTTGGCTAGCGAAAAGGTGTTTGGAGGGAGTTGAGAGTGCAGCGGAAGCCGTGGGTCCAACGCGGGGAAGGAAGGGATCGGGGTTGATTTCCACCAGACGACGGCGTGCTACAGGCGACGACAGCAGTGGTCGGATCGCAGACAGACAGACGAGAGGGCGACGACGCACCTGAGCACAACCGCCAATGGACTTTATCCGCGTCACGTCATGGCTCCTGGACAGTTTTTCGAGGAGAAAGTCTAGTGAGGTGACGCACGTGCCGAATAAAGTTATGATCGAGGGAATTGTAAAAACGCCAAAATTAGTAAATAGTTGGGTAGCTGAAAATTTGATTCCGCGAAATGCCGCACCTAAGGCCTTCACCCACATATCGACCGGCGTCGTGTAAGCGTCTCCTGGCGTCGTGAATATCCCACCCTGGGTCCTAGTCGAGCGTCAGTGCTACTTGATGCGCACGATACATGTTTTTTTGGCGCAGAGTACGAGATAGAAGCACAAGAGAGACCAACAGGAACGGGCACAGGGAGCGGAGAGGCACACTCACTGATATTCAGATAGCTCGGAATCAAAGTCTACACACTCGACTCCCACGAGCTCGAGACTCTCATCGACGATCGATGCACGGAGCTGATCGGTCGCGAGCTCGAGCCCAAGGAATAACGCCTGGCCCATCTTGGGTCCCGGGGCCATGTTTTTTTAGATCGAGACGGGTTCCCGGTGCAGATTTTATAGATTTTACACACGTATGAGATATTAGTGGGCGGACGATGGTATCGGGTATAGATGGACTCTTGGGACGTTGCGAGAGCAGAAAGACAAGGATGGCAGCGCGTCAAGTCAAAAAGCCAAGTTGGTCGTGATGGCTCCGACGGTCGTAACGAGAGAGAGAGAGAGAGACGAAGAGAACAAGAACAGGACGAGAACAGAAGGCGACACAAGCGGCGATGTGAAGTGCTCGTCCAAATTCCGTATCTTCCCACGCTGTGTACATAACAAGCCTTTGCGCGCCGTGGAGACGTCCCTTCCCTTCACCCATTGTCCACCTCGTTCAACTCGTGTGCGAGCTTGACCACGTCGTTCTGTGCAAAAATAAGCAAGATGCTCAAAAATGACTACGGTACTCACTCCCTCTCGGGCAATCTTGATCGCGGGGTCACCCTCCTTGGCGTTTCGACTCACAACGTTGCCCTGCACCGGCGTGCCAGTAAGGTGCGTGTCGTTAATGGACCGAATGCGTTCCCACCTTGTTGCTCGTCACCTTGGTGGCACCCTCCTTTACGATATCCGCAATCTTGCCCGAAGGCTGCCCGCCGCCCCATTTCCAGCTGCTGTCTGTCAACAAAGATTTGTCCACGAGCGGCTGCCACTCACGATACCTCGTCACCTATCTCGAGTCTGTCCGACCCTGCCATCTGTCCGAGTCTGGGCGAAATGGTGAACACGCGTCTGGTTTTATACTCTCCACCATCGTGCATTCCACGGCCCATACCAACCTCATCCGCCCGATCATATTACAGATTAGGAAGGATACAAAGCGTTCGAACCTCCAGAGGATGACCCTTGACCAACATAACTTAACCATCTCCTGCATTCATCTAGTTCCATCTGCAAGTATGCTCTCAGCTAGTGTCGACACAAGCAGAGTATTTGTCACCTACTTCGGAGAGCTGGAGCACATCTCTAATGTCCAGCGTGACACCATCTACGAGCTGGCTTGCCTCAAATAGAGAGATCTGCCATGTCATTTCAGTCTCGTCCGGGATACACTCAGTCCCCAGGTTCGCGGATGGGGCTTTGCATCGGCAGACGTGAGCTTCCGCCTCCGCCTTGTAGCGGTGCGCCAGCGCGAGAATTAGGCCATCGATAAGTGCCGCAGCGGTATGCAAGGTAACGGGATATTGTAACATGTCGGGTTCTGCATATGTTGAGCGTCGTGTTCAGACATTGATGCATCGCTAGGACCAACGGAGACTTACCGAGGAGTGATTCGAATAACTTGTCCCAAGTCACGGATTGGACGACTGCCCAACCATCTCGTATCAGTGCGGCCGCCTGACGCAAGGTGGGCAGTGCACTCCACAGCTCGTCCATGACATCTTGTGGTGTGCAACTCCCCAGCAGAAATTGAAATGTGAACATGACATCACGCTGTGCGAGCTGGATACCTTGAGTCAGTGCTCCGGATCAACTAGAGTCGTCGAATACTCACTTCGAGGGCCTCATGGGACATTAAATAGGGTGCCATCTCGAGAAACTCGGTAGCGTATACCGGGCCAAGTGGCGGGAGGCAGTCACGATGAAGCTAATGACCATTTTAACTGATTTTCCAAAAGAACAGCAAACCAATGTAAACCTTGACACTCAATGCCATGCATGCAACCGCGAGATCCCAAACGCGTCTCTCCCAATCCTCGTCGTCACGCAATCTCGAGGACTCCCGTTCGATAGGCTCGTGTTTGCACAACCCGCCCCAGAACTGGACCTTTTCGGGGAGAAGAAAATACCTATGAAATAAGTGCGCTGCGTGGAACTGCGTCTGGCGTTCGCTCGTAAGCTGGTCGTAAAGATCGGTACCGAGATGACATTTATTTCGAGATGGTTTCACGCCTCGTACCGGTTTTTTCGGTAGTTTCTGAGGCCAATGTGAGGTCTGCACGACACGTCGATCCACTTGACCGTACCTTGAGTATCCATCCCATAACCTCTTTCCGAAAGTCATTCGTGATGCCGAATGCTTCGGACCAGACCTTCTGATTGACTAGCCGATGCTGCCCCGGATGAAATCTCACGTTCGATGTTGGACCTTGGTTCTCTTGAGACTCGACAGCAGAGAGCGTACTCTCTTCTTCCCATTGACCACGGCCATCGCTCGAATTGGAGGTGCTTGCACTGTTCCGTCGCGAAGAGGCCAGATCAGTCGTAAATATTGCTTTCAATCGCTCCATACGATTCGCATCGTGCAAGGACAGGCCATCCCGTTCGCGTTCTGAGCGTTCCCTCAGGAGAAGAGCCCGAAGTCGATCAATCGCTTGGTCTTCAGTGCAACGAATAAGCGTAGGCATGATGTGTTCGGGTGGTGCGATGATGGGGACTGGAGGGATCGCAGGGATGTTCAACGACCGGCGACGATAGATTGGAACCGTTCGAGCCAAAGGATTTGCCTTTGACCGGGCATAATCCACGGAGTTAGGAAGCGGGGTACTTGGGACCGTTGGTGGATCGCAACTGTCCGGGAAACCCGGGGAACTCAGAGGAGAAGGATAAAAGAGCGGATCCTGGGAGAAAGAGACGCATATATCCGCATGGATGGACACTCCTTCGTAAACCCAGGGACCATAAACGCACCGATAACCCTTCTGAGCACGCAGATACTTCTGATCTTAGTGACTGTGCGCGTCGTATGCTTGCCGGTTTCGTAGCTTGGTATTTGAACTCGACACTCGAAACGTTGCAACAAGAGTCGCGAGATGTGGCTCGATCGAGTTTCATCTTCTTCGGTTCTGCGGGACAATCGACCGAGGAGCGGCGTCGCTTTCGGCGGTTGGTGTGTGACACCCGTGCTAGGCTAGCATTCGAAATGATAGATAAACTGCGGGGAATGTCGGTAGGAACGCCATCGTTTCCGTTCGTTTCGCTGTTCGTGGTTGAAGTATCGTGGGGCGTACCATTCGCGGCCACGCATGACGATGTAGATTCGAACTTTGTCGATATCGCCAAATCGAGGGTGGTGGAACCAGAAGAAACGGCCCCCTTGCGAGAACCGGGCACGAGACTCGGGCGAGCAGATACAGGGTCGATCTCACCAGGTCCTTCAACTTGGCTGCTCGGATGTACGATAGCTGTTCGAGTCGCCGCCAAACATGTATTCTGCACGTTCGCCGGAATGTCGTCTGCCATCAATTGTCGTTCGCGTATCGCATCTAGACGTTCATCAAGGGATCGCTGAGCAGCTTGGCGGCAAGGCATCGAATGGCCGCTCTCGGACGTATCGATAGGGTGACTTTGGACTTGCAAACGAGCACCCATGTCGGTCTGAGCAGAGACTTGCTGTATCTGGAGCTTGGGTGTTGATGGGTGAGCAGAGAGATAATTCATTGAGAATGGAGCAGGAACGGAGTCGTTAAATAGTGTTTCGCCACGCAATTGACCACTGTCACGAGGACCACACAACAAAAGCCGACACCCGATTGTGTCCTCGCGACGTGACGTCGGCAGGGTCGGTGTCGTCAGGAATGGCGAGTAGTCGGTTCCGAGGCCGACAGGAGAGGAAGAATCCGGAGGGGGAGTTTCGCCGGGCGATTCCCATTTTACGGCGTAGTTATTGTCCTTCGGCGTGCTCGCTGTACATGATTGCTGTGACCCACATCTTGGAAATTGGATCAAGTCGTCTATTTGGAGGTTCGGGATCTCAAATGCCTCAAAGAGACAGCTTCGGTCGATGGTAGAGGAGGCTGGTTCGTCCGCACAGAAATCTGCTGATTTGTTGCCGCCATTGAACGCGCAGAATGACTCTTCGGATGTCGACCTCGACCAAGCAAAACGGGAAGGTTCGCAATCGCAGCAGGAGCTCGGAATGAAACAAAGAGAACAAAAGTCTTCGTCGGGAGTATTCATCGAGAGGACGGCGTCGTGAACTGAGGTGGCAAGCAAAAAAAAGGGACAGATACCCCAAAATAGAAAGGGACCATAGCCTTACTCCTCGAAGTACCACCATAGTTAACTCATCTAAACGCGCACGAATACAGCATCTATTGGGTTTAACCTGCGATACCGGGGCAGTTATTTTTCGAACCGACCCTACCACCACTCGTTTTCAAGCCTGACCAGTCCCAGCGCCCTGTGAAGACTGATGACCATCTCCCGCTGGTTGAATTGGGCGGGAGCATACCAGTACATGAACCCATACCACAGTTCACGGAAACCATATCGGCATCATGTATGACGCTGGCCTCGGTCGTGCCCGAGAAGACGACGTCCTGTCCACACGACAATCAGCGCTTGCTTCGTTCTTGACAAGACAACCCACAGATATGATGACCCCATTTCCGCGTGTCCCGAAAGTATCAGGATAACTCTGCATAATCAGCACACCGTACCAGGTACAATTTATCGTGGTGTTGTATTGGTTGTTGGTATGATGAGTGCGCCTCCTGGACGGATACTGCGCATTTGCATACGAGACACGTAACATTAGAGAGCCTGCTATTAGTCGCAGTTCTACGGGTCTTAATTTGAAACCCTATTGCGCTGTAGGGTGTCCATTTAATTCGAATGTCTCTTGTGCATCAGTTTGGATTGACTCGCCTATCAACGACTGTGGTACCGCGAACGGTGACCCCGTCGACGACAGTGTCCGAGGAAATCGAGCCCTGCGGTAATGAATCTTTAGAATCTACACATTTCAATGGCTAAATAAGACTACGTACGATGGACACACCGTGACCACCCCCGCAGTGATTATCTTCGGACACGATGTTTCGTCCCTGGATGATAGCCAAACAATCATCCTGAATATAGGATGAGTTCCCAAAATCGATAGAGCCACACAATGATCTCGAATACCTGGTTTACTACGTTACTGCGGGTCTTCGGTCAGTGCTACGCCACATAGGACAGGCATACTCCACCTGTTTTTGATGACAACGTCATTCACACTGACGTCAAAAGCATCGGTGTTACGTCCTGTGAGACAACTCAACGCTTAGGTCCTTCCACGTTGTGGCGAATGCCTATTACCAGCAGGAAGACCGTTTCTTTTGGCGTTTGGGTACCGTAAATATCAGTCGATCTGCAAGAGGAATTAATTTCTTACTATCGTCAACAACAGCACCGCGGACGACCAGTGGGCCGGGGTTGCATATGGAAAAGCATCTTTGTGGGAAATTGAGGACACGAACATCCTGAACTCGGGTAGGTTATGATACGAGAGCAAGTAGCAGGCAGTAACGTACGGAAAACGTTCCTGATATGCGAATCCTACAGTACCAAGTTATTAATGACACGATTCCAGTAGAATCAACGCACGCCATCATGGGGTCGGGTTTCGTGACCTCGTATTCCTCGAGACTGTCCTATGACGAATCTTGTATTGAAAGAGCATACGGCCATCATAGTACGAATTACCCAGTAGGAAGGTCCACCACCATTCCAGGTGTGCCCGTTCCCGTTAACTGAAAGAGTGTGATCAGCATTGGGCTGAAAAAAGTACGTGAAGCAGACTCACATGTGATGTCCTCCCCCTCGAGCTCGAACAAAGGACCAGCCCAAAATTTGTTTCCAAACTAGATATCTCACACTAGATGTGAGTCATCAACTAGATCAAATAAACACGAAACAATTACGGGAGATCACGTACAAACGTTGACAATGGTGCCTTGCAGCAAGTGGAGGCTGAGTGTTCGTCCAGCCGGCACAGTAAATGCGCTGATATTCACGATCGCACACCGCACTGCAGCGTCCACGTCACTCAGCGACGAGATCATGTCTACACAACGACAGGTCGACACCGCTTGCGGCATCCTGACCAACGTAAGGAGCGTAAGAAGAGGAAGGAACAGGAGCATGCTCATGCAGGCTGGATGGCGGGGTTCCTGTTAGCCTCCTTTTTGATCGCTTCACGCATTTGATGGCCTCGTGATTTAGTTGAAACATCAGGGTACTACAGTCCTGCCAACGAAATAGTATCCGTCCACGGTTTGCTTACCAGTTTATGCTTCTATCTCTCACGCGCCAGCTACCAGCAGAGATGCGCCCTAGCCAATACGCGTCTTCCTCGCCGATGACCTTTGTCTGCAGCGTCCTCCATTGATTGTCGATGACGCGGGGATTGACCAAGCTCTCTCAGTCGGCCAAGATAGGGTCAGAGGTAAAAGATCGTTCTCTTTCTTCGACGTCTTGCTTGGAGGAGTGCAACTCGGGTCAGTGAGGCCCGGGCACGTAGCACATGCTCCCACAAGCTTGGTACCGGTCAGTAGTGGGTTGCCAGAATAACGTAGGCGGACTTTAAGGATCATCGTAGTTGCATGGCAACCTGAATGACAATGGAATTGGTGTCAGCTGTCAGAACCGACTGTCGCGGGAAAACATTGCATATGGACGTGCTTCTCCCGCTTACACGGCGATAGCTTGGGGATCATCACTCCAACCTTTCGGCTGTTAAGTATACTGTGCGTGCGCTGAGGGACGAACATGGAATACGTACAGCACAACTGAATTCGGGACATGTCCACCTACCACAAGAACGATCTCCAACCACTCACCCATACACTAGACCCTGGAAGGAAGCGTCTATACATCATTTCATGCATCTTCAAATCACCCGAGTCGTTTCAGTGCATGTGCAGCTCCATGCGGTTTATCTCATGTTCGGTCACTGGGTAGGTTATCACATTACGAATGGCCAAGGAGCACACCGCTTCTTGGATGTCTAAATTTGTTCATTCGAACTCGTCACCCGACACTCACATGGGGCATCGACAGAACAAGAGTAAAGTGTCTTGATGTACGATTTGTCCTCGCGCACCGTGAACTACGCCGTGGTGTCCAGCCAATCCTCAGTCGATCTGTGGATGCGACGACCCACCTCGGACCTGTCGATGGGCGGGATACGTTCTCTGGGCCACTCCAAGTAGAAGGGTACCATTTCCGTCGAGTTCTGGAAAGGTGTTGAGGCGTTATGATCTATCGGAGGTGAGAACAACCGTCAGAAACCTGAACGCCCCAGTGATCACTCCCTCCGAAGAAGGAACGAGAGCACACCCCGACGGTGCGCCGATCGGTATCGACTGGAAAAATACAGCGTCGACCCAAAGTGATTTGTTATCCGAACTCCCACCTGCTGTCACATAATCTCGACGAGATCTCAAATTATGAGCATAGGCTGTGGACGCGCCGTGCGACAACGATCCAGAACTGGATGAGAAATGTCCGAGCACCACACTGCCGTTCGCATGTCGAGCATGTCGATCTGGAGAGGGTCGTCAAGCTTTGCGCCCCCAACGTACGATTGACCAGGCTGCAAAGTTTGAGTGTGATAGCAACAGTAGAAACGACAGCCAAGGGACATACCATTGGTCATTGGAGATGGCGAGACAGGTAAAGTGGACGATGGAACCGGAGAGACTGTCAAGACAAGTGGGATGTTACAAAGTGGTGGGTGGAGAGGGAGGAGAGGTAGGTTGAGAAAACTAACGGTAGCATACCTGCCGTCCCATGGCAAATTCACTTACTCGCTTCACTGTCTGGATCGACACCCTGCAAGAACAAACGAGTCGGTAGTTCTTACGATGTATTATGCAAAGCAGCGAGGAATGTGCGAGATGAGGAAATGACTAGATTGCGCATCGTGTATACTGAGCAAGATATGAGAGATAACAACCCAAAGTGTGGGAGTTGGAGCGATCAACGACCAGCTCACATTTGTGTGATCACGCCGGTGACACTGGCGTAACGTTTCGAGTGCCTTGTCAGCGCGGACAACCCCGTCGACGGGATTGCAATGTCAGAGCCAAGATTGCTCGTGGACTATACTTCCTCCAATCTAGATCATTGCATCCCATACGCCTCCCAATCGATCATGCGCTGTGGTAGCAGGTACCTCCCGAACGACGTCAGGTCCGAAAGATGCCGCATAGTCGGCCGACCATGCGGACAGTTCCAGGGTTGATCCATCGTTCCCATCTGTCGTACGATCTACCATGCGGACATTACGAGGGTGCGACAATTCCGTGTAATGAACAATAGACATGAGCGATGAAAAGATGGAAAACAGAAGATGAACAACGTACCGTCGTCATCCGCGTCTTATCGAGCGCCTTTCCTATCATGACGCTGCGCCTACAGGCACGCATCGCAAACATGGCTCGCACTTTCGAACAGCGAACCATCGTCCCCCTTGGGCGGTCCTGCAAGTGGTAGATGAGCTCCTCGAGGTCTGTCGCATGATGCGATCAGCATCCAAATGTGCGGGATGAGAGGTGCATTACCCTTCATGTCGAAAACAGTATCCTTGGACATCGGCTGCGCAATCAGCTGTAAGCGCATCCTCGTACCTTCTGAATCTCCATTTCCCTCATTCCCGTTTGCCTCTTGCTCCCTTACCCGCTCTAGCTCAAACCCATTTTGCCGCAACACGTCCATATTCTCGATCGCAAGTATCTCGTCGGCTGCTGTGAACTGCAACTGCCGTGGTCTGTGACAGTCCACCGTACATGATACCAAACAAGATCAGGTCAAGACAACACAAAGAACGTCAGACAGAAGAAAAGCGCACCTAAAGAGCTTCTGGGACGCAATTACAGTTTTCTCTTGCAAGGTCTCAAAATTCCACTTTTCGTCGGCAGCATGCTGGTCAACGATGAACAAGTCATCCATCTTTTCACCCTCACCTCCTGCGGCATCCCCCCGCTTCCGCACGATGATGAATCCAAGGTTAAATTGTCCCACGATCATCATACGATCAAAATCGGCCTTGGAAATGATCCGTGAGAGTGCGGCAGAGGCAACGGTATCCTCTGCAGCGGTTTCGAGGTTAGCAGACGAAATGGCGGAACGGAAGGTTGAACTTGATGACCGCAGTTCGGTAGAGGCTGACAGGGACCCCGAGGAAGATGAAAGGTGGTTGTATGCGTCCAGATAGTGCGTCCCAATGCTAACAAGGTTGACACGCAGCACCACAGAATCGGTGTTTGTCGCCACAGGAGCGAGAGCAGAACTTGAATTCGATGTCCCAACTCTCTTGTCCACAGGGGGAACATAGATCCCGACCAGAGTAGACGAGAATGCCCACTCATCTTCCGGGAAGATTTCGACGTCCTCACTTCTATCTGTGATGTCTCCTATAGACGTTTGTGGGACCCGAGAAGTAGTCGCCCATGAGGATTTCAGGGCAATAGATGGTGGTTCGTCGACGTCCATGGCGCATTCATCATCAGAGAGCACGACCATCGTTGCCTGAGAGGAATCACATCCTACTCTTGATCCATTCTTCTTCCCTATTCCCGAAAATTGGTCGACCTCGACCTCTTCATGAAGCTCGTCAGCCTCTTCAGCACAAGAATCCCCTTTCTGCGTCTCGCTATCCCTGTCTCCTTCGCTCTCCTCCTCATCTGGCAATGACTTGCTCCCACTGTTCAAGAACTGAGTTAGACTTGACCTGAAGCTCTTCCTCTTCGTCCGAATATGATCACCCTCGCTCGATAGCCTCGCTCGTTTTCGTTCCCTCCCAGTCTCTGCATCTCCACTGCTGTCCTTTCGAATATTCCAAACCGCTCCACGTGTGCTTAGGACAGCCTGTACGGAACGGGGTTTATCAGGGATGTTGATCGACGATGGCACGATGCGACTCTGGGCCACCGTAGATGCTGATGTAGCACCACTCTTGACGATGGCTGCATTACGCACGGACTGCAGAGAACATGCACGTTCGTCTGCGTTCTGTCCAGATTCGGCATCTTGCCTCTTCTTTTCTTTGTTGTATTGCCTCGTAATACCGTTTCCCTCTGTCTCCTCGCCAGATTCAGGGAAGAACAACGGCTCGGATGGTTCTCGGCCCCTTGGACGATCGACGATCCTACTGTTGCTACTTCCCTCTCCGTGTGCATCGTCCTTTCCATTTTCCCCACTTTTACTGCTTGCCCCAGGCTGCGCGACGAGCGTAGGCTCGGACACAGGTTCCGATTGCGACTGGGACTCCTCATCAGCCTCGACCTGACGTTCTAACAGAAGACCTGGAATGCCTGTCGTGATTGGTTCGTTCCCACCAATGTTATCCGCATCGTCTGGTTGAGGTGGATGTGGCAAGGTGCGGCCACGTTCCTCAGGGTCATCCAAGGGTGAGGACGTGGGTCCACGTTGTGACCGCTTCTCACCCCTTTCTCGTTCTCTTTCCTGTATTTGTGAATTACCCTGACTGTGTGCGCATTGCGGGTTCCCCTGTGCTACCTGCGTCTGCGACGACTGAATGCTCACGTCATACGTCGACCGAGCGGCCGAGAACGCGGTTTCGAGTGCGGCCTATGGAAGCGAAGTGAATAAGACGATGAACAGGGTGTGCTTGGCTCAGGAACGCACTTTGAGAGCTTGAACAAGGTTGTCTTCGCTATGAAGGAAAATAGTGCGTTTGTCAGGACTGAGGTTGATGTCACATGCATCTATACGTGCCACGATCAGGAACGTTTAGTCAGGATATACGGATCAGAACTAGTGCGGGACCCACTTGTAGGTAACATGATGTTGGCGATCACAAAGGGAGACTGGTTGACGTTGAACGTCCTGTACACCTCATTGATAGCCCTCTGGACCTACAGAACCAAGTATACGAAATAGCATGCTCCACAGGAACATAGGGACATACCTTTCCGGGACTATATGGTCGCCCGTTGACAAAGAAGAACTGCCGGTCAACACTCGTACGCCCGGCTCCAACAGCAAACTTGGAAATCAGACCTTGAATCTTGACAGGAGTCACGAGAGAGCTAGTATCCAAGTTTTTTTTAGCACACGACCGGTCATCCCAAGGCCGTATGAGATGGAGGTGACACACATGTCATTGTCCGGATCCATACGCCTTATCATGGATTTTTCGGTCTCTACGTCAAACGATAAATCGAGATCGACAATGTTCTCAAGCGCTCTGCATCCCCATACTGAAAGGACGGAACAACGTATGGAAGGAGTGCCGTCTGTTTTGAATTGGATAACCTTGCGGCTGGACTGAGTAAGGAATGCGCAATACTGCGAGTGACACGGACACCTACCCGCCTTCCGTCTGATTGCTGACCGTAAGCCTTACCCCCTTGTTCTCCAGTGCACACGGCACGAGAGCATACGCGTGCAAGAGATTGAGTGCTTTCTGAAATTCGCGCTTTGTGTTCCGTTCCAAG
Organism: Pulveroboletus aff. viridisquamosus; assembly: GCA_038088935.1. Taxonomy (NCBI): domain Eukaryota; kingdom Fungi; phylum Basidiomycota; class Agaricomycetes; order Boletales; family Boletaceae; genus Pulveroboletus; species Pulveroboletus aff. viridisquamosus. The sequence goes on from JBBPJW010000444.1 coordinate 14,566, forward strand.
TCTTTGCGACGCACAGGATATGGCTTAAAGAGGTCTGAAACCACGACTGTCGTTCCCCTCTGTCGATGAAAAGACGGATGAATGTCACGGTCAGCAGGCGCGCACGAGGTGGCACACCTGTCGGGCAACCTTAGACTTTGACCGCGCTTTGCCGCCCCTGTCCATCTCGATGGCAGTTCCCATGGGGACCTCTGAGGACGTTGCTGTTGTGATCGTGAGTCCATCGGCTAGGGCACAGAGGGATGAAAGGGCTTCTCCACGGAAGCCAAAAGTAAGGACTCGCGACAGATCTTCAAAGGACGATAGCTTCGAAGTATGATACTTGAGTGCTGCCACAATGGGTCGCGTGAATACAAAAAGACATGGGTGGACGGCTGGACTGACCGATGCCATCGTGGTCCTTTGGCGCAATTCCACATCCGTTGTCGACGACTTCTATTGTCTTGAGTCCAAAATTCCGAAAGCGGACCTCTGGAGACACTGTGGGCGGCAGTCGAGTGGTCCGAGAGTGGACATACCGATCGAGGTTGCATGGGCGTCGAGGCTGTTCTCAACGAGTTCCTTGACGGCCGTCTGTAGGTCAATGACGACCTGCCCAGAAGTGATGCGGTGGACCGAGTGGGCATCGATTGCCCTGATGGTGGAATCGCTCATGCTTCCAGCAGCGGTCTCCTGGGTGCCTGTGGCAGACCACATACCCGTTGACCGAACCTGCGAACCTGCACTGGAATGGGCGATTCTCTTATTATATTAAACATGCGGCGACCACGCATCGCCCTCACTTCCGTCCTCGCCCGCTCTCGCCCTCGTCCTCGTTGTCATATACGATGCCCTCCTACAACGATGTCCAGCTTAGTTATGCTATGCTCTACGAACTTCTCGACGACCTCCAGAGACGGATATACCAAGTCTTCGGTTGCCAGATCCGTCTCTTCGTCCATGGCGGCGCAGTGATGATACTCCATCCCATGCTCTCGTCCTCCTCCAGTCGCAAAACAACGCGGGACGTTGACTACATCAGACGTGCGTTTGGTCACGAGTGGCGCAAAAAGGGCGCCTACGATGCGGAGGAGCGCCTCCAGTCCTGTATCGAGGCAACCGCCCATAGATTCCGCATTGGGTGCGCTGCTCAGTTGTACCCTGTGATCACTCCCGGCGTTCTGAACGCCCCTTCAGTGCAGATTGGATGAATGCTGATGCAGACGTCGCACTCCCGTTTGCCCGAGAGTCCGTCCCATTCCTTCATCGCCACGAGGAGCCCACGCTGACGTGGTGCCCCCTACAGCCCTCGGGGTCATGTCTATGATCCTATCTATTATGACTCTAAACAGCCTAACAACATCGACATGAACACCATCTATTCATCCCAGGGCCTCCTCTTGATCAGCGTGACGATGTTCTGGGGCGTCGCGCTTAAGCTCGTCCGCTACCAGAAAGAGGACCCAACGGACATCGTCGCCATGTTGCGTCATGGTACTCGGCTCAACGGCGTACAGTGGACACCTCAGATCATGGAGGACTGGATAAAGACGCTATGTTGGCCGATGGGATACGACACATATAGGCCACAGCGCATCGACGAGCTCAGGGATCGTATCAGGGACGCGGTCCGACTACTTCAAGTTATGTCCGACGACTTTACGCCCAGGAAGAGCTATGCGCCTGTGCGGACGCGTCGACCTTCTATGCACGTGGTCAACGAACACCGTATGCAGAATCCGCATTCGCATTCGCACTCGCACTCGCACTCGCAACGCCGCAACCGGCACCCCGTCTCCTTCGATCTCGCTGTTGTCCCCGACCGCTTATCACCACACCTCCTGAGTCCGCTGAGCAATCCAAGCGACCATGTGACCATCCCTATGCCTGAACCCTGGCAACAGCATGCCCTGGTGATACCCGACTCACACACATTTTAACTTGTCGCACGTCGTTGATCGATACTCCCAGTATTACCTCGCGCGGCCCGAAAGCGACGGATACCGCGTATACTGACTCGCTCACACATCGACCCTGCAGTTTGCAAGCTCGCATTCTCACAGTTGTATATTAACACGGTATTTGTTTCACCCAAGCCCTCCAAGTGTATTGCTTATCACTCTCGTTTATTGACCCCGTTTCGTTTTCATATATTCTACGTTGCACCTATGTGCGTGGATTCGCTTCCCTGACCTTTTTCTTAGATAGGATCCTATTGGGCAAGTTCCTGTTCCTGATGAGATTTGTCTCAGCTTTTTGTACTAGATGATCTTCACCTTTCACTCTGAGGGTAGTGCCAGTACAAGACAGACTGTACACATGTAATTTCCCTAGAAGGTTTTGCACCGAGAGTACGACGACTCACCGTCCCACGCGTTTACCCAAGGATGAGACCTTGTGCAAAGGGTGTGCATCCGGCTAACGTGAATAGGCTGATGCGGATGCATTTCAACAGTGCCTCCGGGTCGGCGTCGGTGTTGGGTTCGGAACAGGGATGTCCCTCGGGTTCCTTTTATCCGCTCGCCACCGCTGTGCCTCCCGGTCCTGGTCTGATGCCCTACCTCCAAAATCCCGTGTATATGATGCCCTCCCAACGTCTCTTTCTGCTCTCATAAACAAGACGAGTAAGACAACCCGAGCATAGACTGGGGGATCCTCACAGGCGTGGACCAGAGGGCCGAGTCTTCAGCCATGTTGCGAGGGAATCTTTGTCCTTTGGAGGGTGAGGGATGACAGATTCCCCGGTGTACGTTTGCATCGATTCCTAGAGTTAGGAGGGAATCCAGATCTGATCCCTGGATGCCTCGAAGCAGAACAGGGTCGCTCGTGAACGTGTTCATGTTATTGGACGCTCGCAGTTCCCCTTGAACAGCACCCTGCGAGCCATTTCAGTATGCACCATCACCACTCCATCTGCGGGTACACGCTTTGTGGTTCGAGAATACTGGATCGGGTGCTCCAAGTTTACACGTGTTTATCTCTGCCAGGATGTCTACCTGTCCTTGAAAGTTCGTACCCAGCCCGAACCGACGTTTGGGGAAAGTCAGCTCGACAAGCTTTCGGTGTACTTACTACACGCTCGCAAGTTGCAGTCGCCTAAAGGGGTTTCAATCAAATCTCCCCATGGTCCATGTGGTCAGGGGTTCGTCGGTCGCGTATTGCGTGCATCATATGAAAGAATGAGAAGAGACTGGATGATACACAGCAAACCATTTCGACGGGACATCGTTTGATACCCCTCAGCTTGACGGGCTTGCGCCCCGGGATAAAAGGAACACGTCCTCGAGGCTAAAGACGCACCATCTTCGGCGGACCTAACCAGGCGATTCAAAAATAAAATAAAATTCCGCAAGACACGAGACGATTGTCAACGTATGAGTACAAGTTCTGTAGCACGGTGGGTGTTAGAAAACGCAGATGTAAAGACAAGATGTATACCATCCTGAATATGGGAGGGCGATCCCCTCTAGTGAAACCTTTGTTTATCAGCTCTGCGGCAACAAAACGTTGTGCCCAATAAGAATGATTTAGCAGCGTTGGCCCGTCGATACCATGGAGGTAATCTGTGTGGGGCTTACTTCCTTTGATTCGGAAGCAAAGGACATTTTTTACATGAAAGCCGTGCGACTCTCATACACTGCCTGACGACCAGACGAGACGTCGCCTCTGTCACTGTGGCGACTCGGCTTCCGCCATCTGTTCCCATGCTCCGTCAGATGCGGCTCTCTCTGTATGTCCAGAGATCAGAACGCGAGTGCAGGAGAGGTGGTACCGGCCATGTTACGGCCAGTGAAAGCGTCGACTTGAGACGCTAACTCACGGCAGAAGGCATTGGTTCATCTGAGCCCGCCTGTGTACGGCGTGTACTGTCGCTTTGCTCGGTGCGCCTGCTAGTTCATTGGAGTGCAGTACATACACAATCGATGGAGGAGAAAGCAGCCAACTCACAGCCGAAAGGCGATTTCTGGCGACGTGGCGACCGAGGCTTGTTCCTGCCAAGCAAGTCCGGTGGTGGCTGGGGTCGTTTGGGAGCGTACGGCTGAGTTCGAATGAGTGTAGGGCCCTTGTTCTCTCCTCGCCGTTCCCGCCGACCAGTAAAGTTCCTTTCTGCCCTCTCATTTTCTCCTCTTTCTTTATTTCTAGGCCGCCCTCCGCTGCGGAGCCGTTCTTTACGTTTTCGAGGGGTTTCAGACCCTGTTCACATACGCCCTCGACCAGATCGACGAGCTTTCACTGCTGCCGTGATGAACAAGAGAGGCCTTACTCATGTCCGCGTCGGACGTGCCCTCCACAAGCGCACTTGTGAGTGGCTTGCCCCGTCTTTACATTCCGCCCGTGACAGACTTCTTCCTAGCTTGTGCCACCGGGGGGTTCTATACCAGCCCAACTAATGGGATGACCGTTTCATCTGATAAGCCCATCAATGTCGCTTGGGATTCATCGTGCTTGCCCAACACGTCGGCCGTCGACATATATCTCATCGCGCCGTCCCTCCCCACTCCTCGTATCCACGAGTGGCAAGATGTCAACTTTGCCCTGGGAAGTTATCAGGCCACCCTCGAGCCCAAGTGGTGGAATGATTCGTCCTCGATGTCTCTTCAGCTCTCGATCGTCCCCTCTGGTACCCCGCCTTTCCTTAGCACCTTTCCTGCTGGACCGGTGTTCACCGCAACCTACACTGCCCCTACTGGTGGATCCACGCCTGCCAATGCCGACCTTAGCAATCCATCATATACTGTCACAAATGTCAACAATTTCCCCGCTAGCAGCTCACTCTCGAAAGGCAAGATCGCGGCGGGAGTTCTTGTTCCACTCTTTTTCATCGCGATCGGTGTGTATTTCTACATCAGGAACAAGCGTGCCAAGGGCAAAGAGGAACGCAGGCGCTTCTCCGAGGCCATCGACAAACGCATGTCGACCATCTCCAGCGACTGGAAGTCGATCACGCCTGCCGGTGCTACCGCTGCGATTCGCAACAGCATGGCTGCCGCGAGCATGGGAAACCGTTCATCCGCCTTTGTCTTTGGTGCTATTCGTCCAATCAGCAGTGCCATGACCGTCGAAGGCGACCCAGTGAGCGCGGAGAATCAGTCCAGCAACGTAGCTCGAATGAGTCATATTCGCCCCAGTATTCCTTCATCGGCATTTGGCGAGCGTGTCTCTAGGGTATCGTTTGCGGCTGATGTCCGTCCATCCATAGAATCTCGTCGCACCACGACCAGTCGCGCATTCCGCTCATCCCGCGCATCGTCGGTTGTTCCCCCTCTTCCGAGTCCCCTTCATAATGACACCGACGACGACATATCTCCTACACAAACCGATGGTCCCCATGCGTTGACTGCCGAAGATATCAGAGCCCATGTGGAAGACGGCAACCCAGTGGAGCCGCTTTCCAGTGTGGATGAGGTATGGCCGTCACTCACTAGTGAGTGTATTTGGCGTCCGAATTTTCCCGGCATTTAACCCAATACGTAGTGATGCGCACTGGAGATAACCAGGCAGCTGGGGATGACTATCTTTTGCCCCTAAAACAAAGTTTCGATCTCCCCGTGCCTCCATTCCCTGTCCATCCTGCACCTGTACCCGCACCACCTACTTCTGGTATGATGGCAGTCCCCGATACCATGATGTCGCCCGATGAGATGTTGCGAGCATATGCCACACGCAAAATAACGTCCCCTCCCACCTCCGCAATTGCTCTACCGGCACCCGCCTTCACTTACAATGGTTCCTCCATGAGAAGTCTTTATGCCCCAACCAGTCCTATTGCAACAACTTCTACTCTGGGCTCGCCACGTAGCAGCTTCGTACAAACAACAGATGCTGAGAAGAGGTACACATCGTCCTATGCATCTGTGGATCCTTATGCTGGCGTCACCGGGTAAGGAGCCTGTTTGTACTGCCGCTCACCAACATCTCTTCTTGGTGCTCCTCACCGAGCACAAGATTTGGATTTGTTTCAGCTGGTATCAGTCTTCCCTCATCAAGAAAAAGTGTACTTTTCCCTTTTCCCTAGGATTAAATGTCACCCTTTCTCGTGTTATTTCTTTGCCATTTTTTGTGCAATTCCCTCTTGTTGAATGTTCGCCCTTCCGCCTCCCCCGCGGTGGAGTTTCATGATACCTTTGGTGAATTCATTTTGTATTTCATACCCTCTTATACCTATATTTCTGATATTTCTTGCAGCCCATGACTACTACCACATCCCCTCATACATCTTCCCGGTTGTGGCATGTGTGCTTCAGTTCTGCTCTATTTTTTTACCATTCTATATTATTCTTTTCCTCAAAGCTACTCCTGCCAGGAGCCCGAGCATTTACCTCGATTCTGTGTTTAACGCTGCGCAATTCAGTCGTCAGGTCGCCCAAGAGGGAAGTGAAGAAACAGACAACGTTCTTTCTTTATTTTCTTTTCCTTGGATTCACAGGTTTTACCCATTTTTGATTTATTAGTATCACGATAAACGTTTGAGCCGTGTCGTCTTGCAACTAGGCCTTGGATTGTTTTCACCAGTGTGGATAGCACGAAAAAGTAGTTTTGGCATGGCCGTCCCTGAGGGTTTTTTTTTTTGCTCTTGACGTGATGATGTACATGTTCGATGCGATGCTATTCGACATCAAGGGTTGCATTGACGACAGCGGCCGTAACGCTAGGGTGCCGCCGACGCCTACGGTGGCGATCGCAGAGGCCATTCACTTCATGCGGTGGCCAATAACAACACGGCATCCTAACCCTCACATAGCCGTCGGGTGTGTCCCAAAAAAACTCGGTGGTAGTACATGAGTTGTTAGAATGGAGACGTATTACCTCCGACTACTTACCTCCTTATTGTAAATGACAAACGTCCATGCTGGGGTGATGCTCCTGATCTGGAGCCACTGCCAGGATCTTGAGTTGGGGCGTGCAGCAGCAGTGTTCATCGTTTTTGGTGAGCTCCTGGGCACGGAGCCCTTGTCCCCATCAGAGCTTCTGTTGACTCTCGTGCAGGCCTCGCTCGGCTAGCCAAAGTCTCGAGAAATGTGGTGTGACAAGTGATTTTGCAGCTCGGCCACTTCCACAACCAACTCTGACGATGACGTGGAACATCCGCCGTGGCCTACGGCGGGAGACACTAGGGGTGAGCGACGGACACAAGGAACAGGACCACGCTCTGTTGAGGACCGAGACGTACGGGTACAAGGGGTGACTTCCAAACCCTATGGACACGTCGGAACTATATACGTGACCTGTATGCCAATCGTAGTGCGGCAAGTGTGCCGGGGCGTTACACGATGGCGACATATCATATACTCTGATTGTGGAGATATAGGAGGTGTTCATGACCACATTCTGGGTCAAGATAATGAACCAGCATGGACACACCTTGATAGTAGTCTTCCAGGTTTGGATGAGGAAAGCCCTTGTGAAATGGATGATAGTGAACTGTTAAACTCTGAATGAGCTCCAGGGGAACTCTGGAGTGAAAAGTTGAGTGGGGCTTGGCTTTACCTTATGTAATATGCCTTTGCACTAGTTTGGTGCCCCAATTTAGAAGGGTCAGAGATATGGTGGAGATACAGCATAAGTCTTGGAGACTTTAGATTAGAGATGTAAGAATGGCTAGCTCTTTTATAAAGAAAGACAGTAAAGCAGAGAAGTAAGGACATTGAGTTTTGTCAATATTCAAACTAAGGAACTGCAAAACAGGAGTATTCAGCTTTAAGTACTTTGGAGAAGAGAATTATCCAAGAAAGGGAATAAAAATGCAATAGAAGTTGTTTAAGAAGCAAAGACACATAATAATATGTCCTGGATATGAATGGAAATGTCAAAGATAACACTGGTAGGGAGAATATCAGGATAAAACTAATATATGACAGCAAGGGACAAGAAGAAACTAAGGTACAAGTTAAAAAGCAAAGCAGACTAAATGGAGTTGTAATGGAACAAACAGAGTTTTGGAAAGGAAACATTATATAGTGGCTCAAAAAACTATTCCAATGTTTGCATGTTTTGCACTAAATGCAATGGCTATTAATAACTACTAATTATCATGCTAGGCTATAAGTGTATGAAATGCAGTACTTGCTCTTGGATTTCTATTGGTCCAATAATCAAAGCATTTGGTCATGTTTTGGTAACATGGCAACCATATCAAAATAACAACTCATTGGGATAGTTTTTTGACTTTGAATTTCCATTACATATATTGGATCCTAAAGTACTGTAAGATGATTATATATCTTATGTAAGTAATATATTATGTTACTCTTATGTCACTAATTAGCCTGCAGCATATATATAAACTCTACTATTACAAATAAATTTCTTTTATTGAAATGGGACTTTATCTGTTGCGAATCTATGCAACTACCACTTTTACTGCACATGATTGTGGGAAGCCTACTCCATTTCAGGATTAACCTCATGCTAGGGTTTAGTAATACTATATGAGTACTTCTCAGGTTAGTGGTCATGTGACATATCTAGGATCTTCCCTGGATCTGCCCAGGATCTTTCCGATCCCCAATCTAATCTAAGTCCACGGATCTGATGGATCTAGGACTAGATCTCATCTGTGGCAGAGATCTCCATCCTCATGTGATCCACACCTTCTCTCTTCCATTCTATACACCTATACTGTGAGGCCATAGCCTCACTCCTGATTCCTGCTCCATGTTTCCTCCTTTTCTCTTACACAAGTGCTCGCATACTGCCATTGGTTACTAGATCGCAGTACTATAGGGTAGGCACATAGTTACATGGTCCGTGCACTACTTAGAGCAATATATAAAGGCCAGGTACTGGATGGTAAAGTCCTCAGACTTTATCACTTTGTCCTTTAGGCATATTTGGCTAGCAATAGCTCTTCTCAGGAAACCAGGCCCTTCAAGGCATAGGCCCTCAGTAGTCCGGGCACATGTCTCATCCAAGTCCTCCTCGTCATCACTCATTAGTCATTCCTTGGTTGCTCCTTGTCTGAGCCTCCACAAGGTTTTCCCTTAGTGTTCCTCCTCTTTCATCCTAGTCTAGGTGTAGCCTCTGGTTTCCAGAGTCATAACACTATCCATTGAGCTTGTAACTTGAACACCTGGTGGATACTTCTAGACTGAACTCCTGGTAAACTGCTAAAAGGGCCTTTGAGCTAGTGGCCCCAAACTAGGAAACAAGAGAAAGGATAAGTAGTCTCTTGTATAAACCTGTTATGACTCTGGATACTAGAGGCTATACCTAGATAAAGTGGAGGAGGAGGAACACAAAAGAGAGAACTCAAATGGAGATTCTAAAGAGGAACAACCAAGAAGGGATCAACGAAGGAGGACTTGGAGGAAGCTTGTGCCCATGCGACTAAGGGCCTGTCCTAGAAAGGGCTGGTATCCAAAGAAGTGCAAACTGCAAGTACAAGAAATGATAAAGTCTGAGGAGACTTTACCACCTGCACCTGCCCCTTTATATATTGCCTAGGGAGGTGCATGGACCATGTAAGTAAGGCCTACCCTAGAGTGTGCTATCTATGTAAACCAATAGCAGTAAGGGAGCACTATTAAATAAGGGAGGAGAAAGCATGGGGTGGATATGAAGGAATAAGGCAGTGGCCTTGCAGATGTGGTGTGTGGAATGAAAGAGAAGGTCAGGGTCTACCATGAGGACAGGGATCTCTGCCACAGATGAGATTGTATCTCAGGATCTGTCAGATCCATGGAGATAGATCAGATTGTAGATCAGGAAGATCCCAGGCAGATCCAGGGAAGATCCTTAGATATGTCATATGACCACTGACCATGAAGTACTTGTGGAGTCTTGGCTAAGCCCTAGGCTAGGGTTATCCTGAAAAAGGAGTAGGGTTCCCACGATCACGTGATGTAAAAGTGGTAGTTGTGAGAGGATCACAACAAAACCAATGCTAGCAGGAGTTATTCTATATAATCAGCTAAAGGTTAAAAGAGCAAGACTGGGAAAATCCCAGCTCATACTTCCTGCCTTATATATTGTCAATGTTATGGATGCTCTGCCCATCCTAGCCTTGATACTCAAGACATCCTTGGTGAATGCTCCTATCCTTGAACTGTAAGCAGAGCTTTTGTGCTAGTAATCCCTAACTAGGCTGCTGAAAAGTAAGAAAGAATATGGTGGTCCTATGTAAAGTCTAAGCTCAGCAACTAGAGGAGCTCCTGCCAGAAGAGAGCTCAATGGGATCCCATCTTGGGATAGTAAAGAGATCTAGTAAGCTACTTGTGTAATTCCACAGATAATTAGCCTAAAGAACAAGTAGAGTAAAACTGGGAAAATCCAGCTTGCACTTTCTGCCTTATATATTGCCAGAGCCCATACACAGACCAAGTACAGGGAGCCTACCCTAAATACTACTATCTATGGACACCAATAGTAGTAAGGTCTATATTAAATAAGTAAGGAGAATGCATGGGGCAGGAAATAAGGAGTAAGGCAGTGGCCTTGTGGATTAAGAAATGTAATAGAAGAGGAACCACACCATGAGGATATGGAAGAATGAAAAGTGCATAGAATCAGGGTTATGAATAAGGCATGGCCATTATAAGGCTAAGAAGATTCATTGGATCTCTGCCACAGATACAGATTCTAATCTAGATTGTGAGATCTGATATTATCAGAGACTGACCTGAATCTCATCTAAGATCTGCCACATCATGTGACTGATATCTAGTGCAGGAAAATACTTTGATAATTAAGACTTTAGCTTTAGCCTAGGACTTTCTTATAAGGGTACTTATTCACATGATTACATGCTTCTGGTCACATGACTATATAACCATTCACATCATGTGCTCAATAGTTCCCACAGTCATGTGCTTGAGACTGTCATATTTACTAGCCATGTAATAGTCAAGGTCTATGCACAGATCAAGTACAGAGAGACTACCCTAAAGTACTACTATCTATGGACACCAGTAGTAATATTAGCTTGACCATAAATAAGGGATAAGAAAGCATGGAGTAGAGATGAGGAGTAAGGCAGTGGCCTTATGTATTAAGAGACTAAAATGGAAGAGAACACCATACCATAAGAATGTGGGAGAATGAAAAGGAAGTACACAGGATCAGAGATATGAAATAGACCTGGCAACCATAAGACTAAGGAGATTCATCTGGATTTCTATTACAGATCAGATTCTCTATCTAGATTATAAGATCAGATGTTATTGGGGACTGTTTCTGGATCTTAGATGAGATCTGTTATATCACATGAGCGATATTTGTGCTAGAGAATACTCTAAAGTAAGGAATTTAGCCTTAGTCTAGGGTTAATCTTGAATAGACTACTTATTCACATGATCACCTGCTCATGGTCATATAATTATGCAACCATTTACATTACATGCTCAACAGCTCTTATGGTCACTAGATGCATAATACTTATTTTTATTATAAAATATCTTTTTGCTACTTAAAAAGATAATATTATCATTTTTGCCTCTTTTGATCTTTTCTATATGAAAATCATCATGGTGGTTATTCTTCAAAACTTTCTTCTACCAACAAGCATGCTATTGTTCAACAAATTCTTACTAAAAAGGCTAGTAATGTAGTTTAGGCCACTTATTTCATTAATTCTATTGTCAGCACTCCTGTCTGCCCACAAAAAGTCAGGAATACCCTCAAGAAAGCTTCTCTAAAAGCTGTGGTAAAGAAGAAAAAACCTTTTTTTTCTACTATCCACAGAAAAAGCAGGTTGGCCTTTGCTCTAAGGTACCAGCATTGAACTGTGAAGAACTGAAAGAGGGTAATTTGATCAAATGAAACTAAAATCAATAGGATTGAATCAAATGGACAAGAATATGTGTGGAAAAAAAAAGAAAAGAAGAGAAGTTCTAAGAAAATCAAAGATATAGTCAAGTTTGAAGAAGAATTACTTATGGTATGGGGCAATATTAACTGGAATGGTATGAGAGTTTTGAGTGAGGTTGAGAAAAGAATGGATGCTGAACAGTATGTGGCAATTTTAGAGAAAGGATTGTTACAGAGCATGGAGAATTCTGGAATTTCTTTAGATAAAATTGTCTTTCCACAAGATAATAATTCCAAGCATACCTTTAAAAGAGCTCAAATCTGATTTAAGAAGCAAGATATCAAGCTTCTGGATTGGCCTGCTTGATCTCCAGACCTTAATTCTATTAAACACACTTGTGATTATTTAAACAGATGCCTTTCAGATTATAAGAGGGCATTTACAGGAGTTTATCAATTATGGGATAGGGTAGTGGTAGAGTGAAAAAGGATTTCTGTGAAGGAGTGTCAAAAATGGATAGAAAGCATGCCTAGAAGGACTCAAGCAGTTATCAAGGTCAAGAGAGGTCATATCAGGTACTAAATACTGTTATAATCATTTTTCACTTTTCACATCACATGACCATGGGACACTTTCACTTTTCACCTTTTCACTACTTCACACCTTCACAATAATCACATTCTAGATCACTCCAGACCATAACATCATTACCTGGCAGTTACCATGAGGAACTGCTAAGGTACTCACTCTTTTACTGCCATTGGTCTGCTTACTATAGCAGTAGTTTAGGGCCAACCTAGTTACATGGTCCATGCCCATTCATGTAGCATATATAAAGGGCTGGCACAAGCTGGGAATCCCCAGTCTTGTGCACTTGAGCCCTAGGCTTTATACAAGTCCTTGACTCTTCACTTTTCTCCACTCTTGCCTAGTTCCCTATGGTCTAGATAAAACCACAGCTCTTTAGGAAAAGCATCCACTGGACAGATTGAGACTTGAGGGCAGGATGGCTGCTCACTGTTTCAAATACCATATTCTATTTAAAGTCAAAAAACTGTTTCAATAAGTTGTCATTTTGATATGATTGCCATGTTATCAAAACATAACCAAATTCTTTGATCATTGGACCAATAGAAAGCCAAGAGTAAGCACTGCATCTTATATACTCATAGTCTAGCATAATAATTAGTATTTATTGATAGCCATTGCATTTAGTGCAAAACATACAAACATTGGGATAGTTTTTTGAGCCACAGTACATTAGATTACCAATTTTAGACAGCAGCATCTGCTAACACAGATACTTACTACATCTTCCTCCATTCTTGTATAACATTGACTGGAGTTAAGCCATTATATTACAGCTATATTTAGCCTTTTACTAATATACCTGTTATGCACAGTGAAATCAATGTGCACTTCAACCAACAATCAACTCAAGCAGGAAAAGAGTAATGAATAAAGCAGAGAAATACACTGTGTAGAATACAAGTGCTCAAAGCTAGGACCTTTAAGACACTAAGACTATAGTATTTATATAATACAGAGTTATGCACAGATTAAGACTCTGCAGGGAGAATTTCCATGCATGAGGCATGGGAATTAAAAGAAGAGAAGCAATTATAGGAAGATTAAAGGTCATGCTTCTCTGAAATAAAAAAAAAGAGACTAAAATAAAAAAATCTAATAATGCAAAGACATGAGGCTAACTCTATGCCCTGAGTTCAGATCTGTTATGTGACTTATCACATTCACCTGATAAGATAAAAGATTAGATAATTATATGGCAAAGATAAGATAAGATCATACAATTGAAAAAAAAAGTCAACAGTATCTTAGTGTTAAAATGCATTTTTCATGTTAAATTACTAAAATCAAAAAAGAGACTTGTGCTTGTGCTAAAGAGGCCTTTGAACTAGAGGCAAGGAAACTAGGCAAAAGGAAAGACAGAAGTCAAGAACTTGTATAAATGTCAAAATAAAGTGAACTAAGTTCAAATATACTGTTGAAATAATATTTTGATGCTTGAACTCTATTACATCTAATTCTAAAGAGCATAAAAGAACTTTTGGGTCAAGTATACTACTAGACCACAGAGAATTGCTAGAGGAAGTGAACTCTAGGTGTAAGATACTGTTAGAATTTAGGATAACAAAAAAGGAGAGTTTCAGAAACAAATTCTGGAGTTGGGCACACTAATATGGTTTAATATATGGATGAGAACATATCTTCAGGGGCTTCTAAAAAAGTCTGGATATTTCTGGAAGGTTAAAAAGAGCTTTTCTTGAGTTAAATAGGACTTGACTTTATCTTATGTGATACACTCTTGTAGCAACTTAATAATCTAATTTACAGAAAGGTTGGAAAAAAAAGTAGTCTCATGGCTTAACATAAAAAATAGGTAAGACAAGAAGCATTAAGCCTGGTCATAATTGTTATGGCTTCAGCCTAACATGGTGGTCACATGTGACCATGGGAACCATATGCCATTCAAGGAAACCCTAGGTTGAGGTTAAGTTCTTATTATTTAGTATCTTGGACAGACATTCCCCCACACAGGTCTAGTCATGTGATGTGGCAGATCTCTAGATGAGATTGTGGCAGAGATTCAAAGGATCTTCAAGGCCTTACAGTTGCCATGCCATATTCATAGATGGGATTGGTGTGCTTCCCTTCCATTCCACCCACATCCTCATGGTGTGGCGTACTCTTCCATTCCCTATCATATTAGATATGCAAGGCCACTGCCTCACTCTCCATCCCTGATCCATGTACCCTCTCATATATCTATTATAGGTCCAGAGCTACTTAGGCTATTGATGCACATAGATAGCCACATTAGGGTAGGCTTCCTGTAGATGGTCTGTGCACAGACCCAGGCAATATATAAGGCAGGGAGCTAAGACCAGGTATTCCCCAGTCTTGCTCTTCTGTGACCTTAGTTGGTTTACACACAGATCCTCTTGATCTGAGGTCTGTTCCAAGAAGGAATCCACCACAGCTCTCATGGGGCATTGCTCCTTTGGCCTGCAAAGCCATCATATTCCCATACAGGCCTAGTTAGGGGCAACTAGTACAAAAGCCCTATCAGCAGCTTAGACTCAAGGTGTTCACCAAGGTGACATGAGACACAAGGCAAGAATGGCCAGTGAGCCATTACAATAATTGAGATCAAGCCCTTAGGATTTTTTTAAGAATTTTATTATGGCTTGAAAATACTTCAGAGTAAACTGGAGAGTTAAAGGCTAAGCTAGAAAGCTTGATTAGAGTAAGAATGAAGTTAAAATAGGGGTATTTCATCAATATTTGAACTAAGGTGTTATATATAGAAGTTACAGTACTTATAGTTCTGGAGTAGTGAAAAGATCTAAGTAAGGAAGAGAGATAAGACTATGTTATAGTTTTTACAATTTTTAGTCTATTTTTTTGGCCAACTTCCTTTTATTTGAGTATTTTCTTTTATTCCTGTTACTTTATTATTGTTGTCTATCTTACTATAGTTTTTTTGGTTTGTATATTATAGATATAATAGCATTTCCAGGTATTTCAGGTCTATAAACTTAAGCACTTGTAATATCTGCCTTTTTTGATATGATGTTTCTTTAAGCTAGTTCCCTTAATTTGTAAAACATACTTTTGAGTTATACTTTCTCTACCTGCCTGGTTTTGAGTTGGTTCCTCAGTCTCTTCTTTGATTTTGTCTTCCTTTGATTAATACTTATCAAAATTTTAATGAACTGGAGTTGTTTTAGAAGTGAGAGCAGATGCCAATGCATCTTCAAGACAAATGAAGATGTCAAAAATGACAGCATCAAGGCATATTAGTCTGAAACTGAAAGATGGCAT
>JBBPJW010000445.1:0-30121 GCA_038088935.1 Pulveroboletus aff. viridisquamosus
TATTTGTCTCCGAAGAGTGTGCCCGGGAATGCATCTCGCACGCCGCTCACTGTTCATCACACTCGCCCATCTTCTGTGGTCATTTCGGGTTGTTGAGCGTCCAGAGTCCCCAATCGATACTACGCCGAATATGGACGATATCGTAGCCCGTGTACGACACTTTGTAGTCGATTTCGTACCCCGTGTCGAAGAGGGGCAGCTACGAGAGATGATGGTTATGTGAACTGTGTTGTTGGTGCCGTCGGAGATGTGTATCTTTGTGGTCGGTATGGCTGAGCATTTGTATTATTCGTGTCACTACCGCAGTGACATGGAGAGAATTTTTTTTGTCGTTATTGGAGTATCCACCGATCTTCCAGCAAGGGTCGGACTGCATAGCTACAGGGTCCGTCGGACTCGCTGGTGGTGGGGGTCATCACTCTCGTGATGCTGAGGTTTGAGCACACGTTGCCTGCAGCGGAGTCAAAAGGGCTGGCCGACTAGTACAGTCGCTGACGACTTTGAAAGGAGATGAAAGATACGGTCTGTTGGTGCGTCTCCTATTTTTCATTTCTTGTCGAGCTCGACAAAAAGAACAATGTATAGGGAAGGGACAGCCTCTCTATAGATACTGTAGCTAGAATATGATGTACACGTGTATGGCTCGAATCCTGGAGTCATGACAAGTTGGGATGTGTGATCCGTGACATGTGCGGTCCATGTTGTGTGGTCCAGGATGTGCGCCGCCAGGGAGACAAGGGTAGTGCCTCCCACGCTACAAAGAAGCAGGCCAGCTGCTCCCAATGATCCAATGTGGTGCAATTATGGAGTTCTTTGTGAGTGAGCTGCTTGTTGTCTTCTGACCAATATCTGAGTCAATGAACAAGGTATTGTTGGCTGTTGGCTATGGTATGGTGTACATGTAAGCACAAAGTCACTGGAATGTCTAACCTCAATGTGGTCGTGGGTAACACCTGTGAAGTGTGTGTTGTTAGAGACTAAGCAAAGGGTGGTAGTTGAAATGTGACCTTTTGCATTGCTACTACTGATGACCTTGAGGACAAACCCTAACTCCAAACTATAAACTGGATCCTAGGTAATATCTGCTGCTAATACTAAAGGGCTTTTGTGCTAGTGGCTCTAAACTAGGCTGAGAGAATGAAAAGTCAAAGACTTGTGAAAGCACTAGAGGCATTAGAGGGACCACTTATACTGAGCAACAAAACTGTTTTAATATTGGTGCCATTTTAATTGTTGTGCAAATGATTGGTGTATCTTCAATGCTGGACCCATATACCTAGGTATTGATGAAAGGCCCAGGTCAAGGGCTTTCTAAAAATACAGTGACTTGCAAAATTGAGTAATTGCTTGGTACTTTTAGAATGTTTGTTGAATAACTTCAGAGTGACAACAAACAAGGCCAAAGTCTTGGTGTATCAAAAGAAGAATTTAATTAGGGCTATCCAGTTCAAAAGGAATTATATAATTTGAAGAAGAAACTATGAAGATATGACCAATTCAAATTAAGGATGCATTAACTTAATTTTGCAAGTAAATATTAAAAAGATCAGAAAATAGTTTTTTAGTACTTGGTATGGTGTCCTTTAGCCTTAATAACTGATTGGATCCTTCTAGACATACTTTTAATCAAATTCTGACATATTTCTGATGGTACAGTGAGTTCAAAAACCAGCCCAATATCTAATCCCAATCTGGTGCATAAAGTGTACCACAATAACATAAACAAGTGACACTTTGCTTTGGTGGAATGTATTGTAGTGGGAATTCTTGGCTACAACATTGCTCTATACATTATATGATTCCATTTAGATGTCACCAAGATATGATCATTACAAGATAAACACCTTATTGGGCCAGTTTATGTACTTTTGATTTGTAGGATATTATTAGTACATGATATAGCCTCCCTTTGCCTTGAGTACTGCCTGGACCCTCCTAGGCATGCTCTCAATCAATTTCTGATACTCTAAAACTGTTACACTGAAAAACTTTGAGCAACTACACCTATGTCCTTGGTATGTGCTCTTGCTGCTGCTAAGACTACTGCTGAAGTCTAACCTTTGAACTAAAGGCTAGGAGAACTAGGCAGGAAGGGTTTTGGGTCAAGGAACTTGTGAAAACCTTAGAGGTTCAAATGCACAAGACTAAAGAACTCCAGCTTGGACTTGTATCCCTTTTATACTATTACATTCTGAGCATGGACCAGAAGAGTGTGCCCTGCCCTACAGTAGTGTACACTAAGCTGCCCAATAGCAGAAAGAGAGGGAAAGTCTAGAAATACATGAGAAATACAGGTGGTATGAGATTATAGGCTAAATTAGCCCAGATCTAGTAAAATGTAAAGTGGTAAAAGGTAAAGATGTGAAATAGTAAAGAGGTGAATCAGTGACAAGGTGAAGGGAAAATAGGGTCATGTAATGTGACTATATGAAGAGTGCAAGGGAAATGCAAAGGAGTAAAAATAAAATAATGAGGAAAATGTGCATTATAATAGACATTGTTTTTCCTGACATCTTTAATTATCTCTTAGATATCTTGGCATCTACTCTCACTTCTGAGATAACTTTGTTATAATCATTTTTCATTTTTCACATCATATGACCCTGGGAACCCTTATACTTTCATATCTTCACATTTTCACCTCTCCACCTTGTTACCTTTTCACATCCTCACATCTTCACATAAGCACATTCCAGAACATTCTAGACCATAACATCATTGCCTGGCAGCTACCATAAGGTACTGCTAAGGTACTTACTTCTTTAATGCCATTGTTTGATTACTATAGCATAGTTTAGGGCAGATCCTAGTTATATGGTCTGTGCACTCTCCTGTAGCATATATAAAGGGCTGGTACAAGCTGGGATTCTCCCAGTCTTGTGCACTTGAGCTCTAGGGCTTTATATATGGCACTTGACTCTTTCCCTTATTCACTTTTGCCTAGTTCTTTGTGGTCTAGCACAAAACCACGGCTTTTAGTTGTGTTCACCAGTTCCAGCATTGAGACATGAGAACCAGGATGGCAGCAGCTGTTTCAAACTTCAGTCTCATCTCCCTTCCTTTTTATGGATCTAGACCTACAGTAAGAGAAAACCACCTTGGAGAATGCTCAAAACTGGGGAAAACAAAAGAATAGCAGTTTAAAGGAGGCACTAGGAAACAAGGTAAACAAGTAAACAAGTGCTCTAGACTGGAAAGCCAGTCTATGTCCTTGTTTCTTTATATATTGCTACAAAATGTATATGGACCAGATTATAAGAAGTACATGAAATAGCTTATATACAGAGAACAATGCTAAATAAGAAAATAGGGAAAAGGAAAACTAAAGAACCAATGGCAAATAGAGAGTAATTAGTAAAAGAAAGCAAGGCAAAGGTAAGGTATAATATTAAAGGGCCATATTACAACATTAGAGAAAGTCTAGGCTATAATGAGATAAAAGACTATGCTACATGAGGTACAAAGGCTAGACCAGTCTAGATCTAACCTTAAGGCATGATAAGATATGAGATAAGATAAAATAAGATAAAATAAGACCAAAGAAAGCAGTCAAAGATAGTATATAGTAAAATAAACTTAGCTTAGGGTAAGAATGAAAAATAACCCCTAGCTATATAGTGCTAGTGTATAACATTCCTTGCTTAGACCTTTTGCTATTCTAGAACTATAAGTACTGTAACTTCTGTATGTAGTATCTTAGTTTAAATATTAATAAAAACATCCCTGTTTTGACTTTATTCTTATTTTAACTAAGCTCCCCAGCTTACTCTCTGACTCTTCAGTTCACTCTGGAGTATTTCAAAGCCTTAATGGAATTCTTAAGGAAATTCTAAGGGCTTGATCTCAATTATAACTAGGCTTGACACTTTTTGTCTTATCTATTTTTGTTATGCATCTTGCACAACCACCACTTTCATCTCATGTGATTATGGGAGAGATACTTCTTTTCAGATAACCCTAGCCTGGGGTCTGGTTATTCTTACAAGTACCCTTTTGGTCAGTGGTCACATGACTAGAGATCTGGGATCTTCCCAGGATCTGCCTGTTATAATGCACCACTTTTAATTCCATCTCAATAACTACCTTTACTAATAACTGCCTTACTATAGTCATACAAATGGAACTTAGAGCCCTAATCCTGAAGACCACTATTGAAGAAACCCTATAGATAGTAAAACATCTTCCTTCTCCAGATAGCAAATACCATTATAGAGACCTTCTGATATTAATCTCTGTTAGCCAGGGACATAGTAGACTAGACAACCTTTAGAACTAGAACATAGTGTCATATGCACATAAAGTAGTGAACATGTGACTAGTATCTTAGTCTAGCACACTTGAACTTGTACCATTAAGTTTCCAGTGACTGCTCCTTGACTCCTCTCTATCTCTTTTATACTTTAGCCAGATTAGCTCCACCTAGTTAGTATTGAGCTGTTATGTACCCTTCAAGGTCTTGTCAACATTCACATCTGGTGGATAGGAAAACAGCAGGCTTGCCATTTCACTGCCCATGGATCTTCCCTATCAAGATCTAGTAGTATCTCCTTGGATCTGATGGATCCTCAGATCTATATCTATGATCTCATCTGTGGCAGAGATCCCTGTCCTCATGTGCATCCCTGATCTTCCATTATAAGATCTTCTTTTCTTTTCCATTCCTTCTCTTGATTCATGAGGCCACTGCCTTACTCTTGATATCCACACCATGCCTTTTCTTCTCCTATATAATAGTGTGTCTTTACTGCTATTGGTGTTCATAGATAGTAGTACTTTAGGGTAGGCTAGTATAGTTGGTCTGTGCACCTCCCTAGGTCATATATAAAGGGGCAGGTATGGGTAGTCAAGTCTCTCCAGACTTGATCACTTTATATATTGCTTGAAAGTACTTCTTTGGATCCCTATCCTTTCAAGATTAAGCTCTCAGTTGCATGGGCATGAGTCTCTTCTAAGTCCTCCTTTGTTAATCCCTCCTTGGTTGCCCCTCTTCAGAGTCTCCATTAAGCCTTTGGGATCCAGAGTCATAATAATCTTTTATGTTAAGTCATAAAAGTGCTTTTATCTATATTTCTGACCTCTCTGTAAATTGAAATACCAAGTTGCTGCAAAAGCATACCATATAAGGTGAATCCAAGTTCCATTTGACCCAAGAAAAGCTCCTGTTATACACTAGCACTACTTAGCTAGAGACTATTTTTTATTCTTATTTTAAGCTAAGTTTATTTTACTATATACTATCTTTGACTGCTTTCTTTGGTCTTATTTTATCTTATTTTATCTTATCTCATATCTTATCATGCCTTAAGGTTAGATTTAGACTGGTCTAGCCTTTGTACCTCATGTAGCATAGTCTTTTATCTCATTATAGCCTAGACTTTCTCTAATGTTGTAATATGGCCCTTTAATATTATACCTTACCTTTGCCTTGCTTTCTTTTACTAATTACTCTCTATTTGCCATTGGTTCTTTAGTTTTCCTTTTCCCTATTTTCTTATTTAGCATTGTTCTTTGTACACCAGCTATTTCATGTACTTTTTATAATCTGGTTTATATATATTTTGTAGCAATATATAAAGGAACAAGGGCATAGACTGGCTTTTCAGTCTGGAGCACTTGTTTACCTTGTTTCCTAGTGCCTCCTCTAGGCTGCCATTCTTTTGTTCTCCCCAGTTTTGGGTACCCTCTATTATAATGTTTATTTTTTATTTTTTATTTATTTTTCCTATCTTTTTACTTTTACTCTTCACATTGTTATACCACATGACTGTGGTAACCCTTACCATTTCACATCTTCACATGTCATATTATCACATTTCACTCTTTCACATATTACAGATCTAAATAAGTCTAGACTATAACATTATATCTTATTGTAGCTTTTATGTTCAGCCTCATATATTTCCAGGTCCCCACTTCTCTTTTGCCATTGGATGGCTTACTGTACAATAGTTTAGGATAGGCCAGACCTACATGGTCTGTGTACACTTTTGTTACCTATATAAAGAATTAGTGCTATAGCCTGGGTTTCCTAATCTTGCATACTTAAGCCTTGTGCTTTATATAAGTTCCTTGACTTTTTCTCTTATTTTTCTCTTGCCTAGTTCCCTGGCCTCTAGCTTAAAAGGCCTCTCAGCACAAGTCAATTAGCATAGTATCCTCCAGGTATTCAAAGTTTTAGTTCAACACAAAAAACAAATTTTATTCTTCAAGATGATTTCCTCTTGCTATTGATCTAAATCCATAATAGCTTCCCTTGACCTTTTGGAAATCTCCAGACTTCTTTAAAAGCCCCTGGAGCTATGTTTTTACTTACAGGCTGAGCCACATTAGTGTATCTAATCCTGGAGTTTGCTTTTGAAGTTTTTTCTTCTCTATTATTCTAAGTTCTTATAGTATCTTGTATCTAGAGCCTAACTTCTCTAGCAATTCTCTATGATTTAACAGTATGCTTGACCTAGAAATACCTTTTAGCACATTAGAATTAGGCATGGCAGAGTTTAAGCATTTAGAAACTGTTTTGAAAGCCTCTCATTTGACCCAATCCTATTAATTTTAATATTATCTGACCATATTACCCTCTTTTAGTTCTTTATATTCCACTTCTTGTAATTTAAAGGAAAGGCCAACTGTTTCTTCTTATGTATTGCATTATACAATGGTTTTTTTTCTTTACTATAGCCTCAAATGAGTTTTTTTTGAGGACTCTTCAAATAGTATCTGAAAAGACTAGATGGAAAATAATGGCATTGATATTCTTGGTGGCCTTAATAGCATTGGCAGCCTTTCCAGTTCCAATTTGTATAATAATAGTGAAATGGCAGCTTGTCATCTTATCCTTGTGTCTTGGTACTAAGCTGGTGAGCACAAACAATAGCTATGGTGTAATCTATTGCCATTTATAAATGTATAATTCAAGCTTCTCTACCAGATATTCCAGCAATGTGAATTTCTTGTTATTTTTGGGTATAAAATTGAAGCCATTCTGTTGAACATTTTGGCAATGTGATCTATTGCCATTTTTGAGTGTATAATTCAAGCCTCTCTATCAGATAGATTGGCAGTGTGATTTTATCACCACTTTTGGATATATAGTTCAAGCTTCTCTATTTGGACACTTTGGAAATATAACTTATTGTCATTTTTGAATATAGATTCAGGCTTCTATGTGATTTATTGCCATTTTCAGATGTAAATTCAAGCTTCTTTATTTTATGTGGTATGTTCTTGTACTAGTCAAGGTATTCTGAATTTTAAGAGGGTGCAAAAAGGATCAGAGGGTTGGAGTAAGTCATAAAGACTTAGATACAGAGGTGTAAAGGCATTGAGCCTACTTACAAGGTAGAGAGAGGATGCAGAACAGCAGAAGAGAATGCTTGGTTAAGTTGATATCCAAACTAAGGTACAAGATATAGAGCTATAGTACTTATGCCTTGAAGAAATGGATTATTGAAAGGAAGAAAGGAAATAAGATAGAAGTTGTCTCAAAAGTGAAGTTAGATGCCAATATAAACTGGATACAAATGGAGATGTCAGAAATGATGCTGATAATGTTATGTTAAGATAAAACTAAAGAATAATAGAAACAAATAAGAAGAAAAGAAACAGGAACAGGAAGTAAGACTGTTATGACTCTGGAAACCAGAGGCTACACCTAGACTATAATGGAAGAGGAGTGACACAAATGAAATCCTAGCAGAGGCTCAGATGAGGAGCAACTGAGGACGATCCTGAAAGAGTGAGGACAAAGAGGACTTGGATAAGACTCGAACTCAAGACTGCCTAGTTTCTATGCCTTAAAGGGCCTGGTTTCCTAAGAAGAGCTTTTCCTAAAGCCTAAACTGCCTATGCTGCAAAGTGATAAAGTCTGAGGACTTTACCACCAAGTGCATGGCCTTTATATACTACTCTAAGATGCGCACAGACCATGTACATCCATGTCTACCCTGAAGTTGTACAGTAAGCCAGCCAGTAGCATATAAGGCATACTCATGTAGGCTGTAAGGTAAGTGCATGGATCAGATCGAAGGAATAAGGCAAAGGGCCTCTCGTATGATGTGGCAGAATGGAAGAGGAAGGGTTGTGGTCACAATGAGGATGGGGATCTCAATCCACAGATGAGATCACCTTGGCAGATCTGTCAAATCCACAGAAATGGTCAGATCTTAGATCAGGGAGATCTTGGAAAAATCCAGGGAAGATCCCTAGATGTGCCTCATGACCACTAACCTTAGAGATACTCATAGAATATGCCAGATCCTAAGTTAGGGCTTAGCCTGATAAGGGATGGGATTCCCACGATCACATGAGAATGAAAGTGGTTGTTGCAAGGTTTGCAACAAAGACTGAAATAACTACAAAGTTATATTGGAATGGCTTGAAACTAAGTATATGAAGTTGTAAGTATTATCAGATAAAAAGAGATGGAGATAAGAGAAACTAAATAACATATAGCTAACAAATAAAAGTAACTGAAGTTGCACCAGAAATAAAATCAAGTAAACTTTATGGCATAGAATATAACAGTATTTCCCTTTTAAGGCCTGAGCTCATGAAGGTCTTAGACATGTGACCTTGTTTAGTGCATGATCAGAGTGAGTGTTAGAGTTTTAGTGGGTTATAAGTTCTAAAAAAACAATTATCACTTCAGAAAAACTTTTCAACAACTTTGCTCAAACATGTTCTGTTATGTGCTCAACAAAACACTGCAGTCTTGTTACATGACTGTGGGACTTACTTGTCTAAACAAGGTTAATCTTAGACAAAGGCTTGATTTATTATCAGAGTGTTCTCTGATGCTAGGTAATGGTCATGTGATATGGCAGATCTTATTACATACCCTTTCTGAGTGCATTTCTCATACCAACTGACCCAGCAAGTGGTGAAGGCCCACAACAATGACAAGATGAGCTTTTAAGACTAGAGATCTGAACTAGACAAAGGAGAGAATTGAGTGAAACCCCCCATGTAGACAAGCTAATGTTACAAGAGGGTTAGACTGGGAAAACCCCAAGTTCTTACCACCCTGTATATATATTGCCAGAGGGCACAGCCTCCATATACAGGATGACTAACTACTATCTATGTTAATCAATAGCAATATAGATTTGTGCTTATTTAAATAGGAAGGCATAAAGCAAAGGGTAGAAGTGAGGCAGTGGCCTCACAGATCATAACTAAAGGAAGAGTACCACACCATGAGGATATGGGAGAATGGAAGGGAAGCATACTCATAAAGGCAGATATGAATATGGCCAGGCTGCCATAAGGCTGAGGAGATCACCATCTAGATCTCTGCCACAGATCAATCCTAATCTAGATCTGTTAGATCAGATATCATTGTAATTAATCTAGATTTCATCTGAGATCTGCCATATCACATGACCAATACTTATATGCAGGAATTCTCTGAATAGAACCTAAACCCAAACCTAGGGTTAACCTTGTTTTGGCATAGAAGTCTCATGATCATGTGTTGAGACCATTAGTGTATGCTAGGAGCATAACAGATCTTAGATGAGATCTAGATCTTATGCTAATAATATCTGATCTGATGAATTACAATTAAAATCTAATCTATGGTAGAGATCCAGATGGGATCTTCTCAGCCTTATGGTTGCCATGCCATATTCATATCCACTGTTCCTGCATCTTTTCTTTTATTCTTCCATATCCTCATGGTGTGGTTCCTTTTCTATCTTTCTTGATCCATGAGGCCACTATCTCACTCTACCCTTTGCCCCATGCCTTTTCTTATTTAGCTAACAAGAGTACTTATTGCCATTAGTGCACATAGATAGTAGTATTACTCATCCTGTAATGGGGCTATGCCCCTGGTCAATATATATATAGGAGAGGAGAGACTTGGGGTTTTTCCCCATCTTGACCATCTTGTCATAACTTCTCTTATTCTCTCTTTCCTTACTTTGGTGTACAAGTGCTGGAGCCTCCAAGCCAGAATCCCTTTTATTCTTTGTCTCAACTTCAAGCCTAGTTAAAGGCAACTAGTTCAAAAGCCCTCTTGTTGGATAATCACTGTTACATACTGGTCTGCATTGTTTTCAGAAAGGTACTCTCTGGGTGTATAACATGTTCTCATTCACTAATATTCACACATAATCTAATATGTACCTAAAGAAGTGCATAAAGAATAAAAAGAAACTTGACAATGCAAAATACACTAAAAAAAAACAATGGGGAAAGATAAGAAAGGAAAAGAAGGCATAGAGGAAAGTAGAGGAGGCTTGAAAGGTGGTGGAAGAGGTTGCCAGATATTATGAACTTACCTTACTTTTATCACTTTAGCCTCTATTTTATTTATCTTATTGTGCCAGAATTTTCTTTTCTATGCCCTTATTCCTTATATAGTTTTATGTTAGCTGCCTCATATAGGCCTTATGGTTAGCAATATATAAGGAACAAGAGCACAGACTAGATTTTCTAGTCTGAATCACTTGTTTCCTGGCTTTTTTTGGCTTTTCTCTGATCTAAGTACCTCTTAAGATGTTTCTTCCTTTTTCTGGGTTTGAGCCTGTAACACCAGGTAGCAGGCTGAGGAGGGAAAAAGGCTGAAGGCTGAAGAGAAGGTCTGCAGAAGGGTAAGTGCAACAAGCTAATAAGAATGCCTCAAAAACTAATCTTGTGCCAGGTAGATCAACTTTGTCAAGCTTAAATGAAAGTAAGTGAAGAAAACAGGAAGAGGAGGGCAGAGAAGGCCCTAGTGTGCCGGAGGTATGACAACTGAGGGATTAACTATAAAATGGGCCCCAGCAAGTTAACATTATGCCTTGCCTGCATAAAGATAAAGGCAAGATGTGACTGCTCTGACCAGGGGAAGTTAAAGAGAAAGTGGAGAAGAAAGAGTGGGAAGGAAGAGATGCCCAGAGATAAGACAAACTTGAAGGAGATAAAGGAGAACCTCCATCAGATGGCAGAGGGGTATTGTCTGGTAAAGGCAACAATATGTGTTATGCATCTCAAGATCAAAGTGCCACAAGCTCAGAAAGAAAAGAGTAAAAAGAGAAGCTATAAGTTAACATGAGTAGATTACAAGTGCTTAAAGCTGAAGAGCTAGAGGCTGCTATACTACAGTTTATATAGGCTACAGTAAGGTGCATGGACCAAGTTCCTGATGGGAATGTTCCCATACATGTGGCATGGGGATTAAAGAGAAGAGAACCATCATAAGAACCATCAAGGGTCTTACTTCTGAAAAATGGAAAGAAAGAAGTGGAAATTAAAAAAAGTACACAAACCCTGCAGAGTCTTTAAGGCATGAGGCTAACCCTAAGCCCTAAGTCATGTGACTCATCACATGCCCTAATAAGATAACAATTAGATAACCACATGTTAAAGATAAGATAAAGTCACATGATTAGAAAAGAAAAGAAAAAAGCATTATAATAATATGGAAGTGTTATGCACTTAGCAAACACTAATGATCTTCTCATGTGACTGTGGGACTTGCCTGCCTAAACAAGATAAACTCTAGGCTAGGTTTGGTTTATTATATCAGAGTATTCCCCACTTATGGTAATAGTCACATGACATGGCTGGATCTCAGATAAGATCTTAGATTAATACTAATGATATCTGATCTGAAGGATTATAATTAGGATCTGATCTGTGGCAGAGATCTAGATAGATCTCCTTGGCCTTATAATTGCCATGCCTCAATTATATCCACTGTCTCTAAGTACTCTCTTTTATTCTCCCACATCCTTATGATGTGATTCTCTTCTTATTTTCTTGATTTGCGAGGCCACTGCCTTATTCTTTACCCTTTGCCCTATGCCTTTCCATATTTAGATAATATGAGTGGTAACTGCTATTGGTGTCCACAGATGGTAGCTTACTCATTCTGTACTAAGGCTATGCCTCCTGGCAATATATATATAGGGTATTATGACACATTTTTCTTTTCTTGATCACATGTCCTTTATCTTATCTTTCCATGTGGTTATCTAATCTTTTATCTTATCAGGTCATGTGATGGGTCACCTGACTCAGGGCATAGGGTTAGCCTCATGGCCTTTAAAACCTTGTGCTTCTTTTCATTTCCACTCCTTCTCTTTCATTCAAGAAGCTGGTTCCTTGATGGTTCCCACAGAGACTTCTCTTCTTTTTAATCCCTGTGCTGCATGTATGGGAATCTTCCCATCAGAGTCTTGGTCCATGCACAGGACAATGTAGTATAAATACTGTAGCCTTAGCATCTCAAGACTCTTCAGTCTTGAGCACTCATACTATACTTATGTTAACTTGAGCTTCTCCTTGAAATTCTTTTCCCTTGTGAGCCTGTGGCACTGTGATCTCACAGTGCATAACAACCACCATCTACCTTGCAGGTTCACAGCTTATTTAATTGCCCTTAAGTCCTATCTATATTTGGGGCTGGTAAGTGTTACACACTTAAGCCCACTACCAGTTACCTTGCCTCCATTACCCTGACCCAGACAATCCACCCATGTATTTCATAGCTTAATCTACCAAATACATAGCTTGTCTTATCTGATGCACTCAGCTGATTTGTTCAAAGACTAGAAAATGATATGAAAAGTGTATGCTCTAAGCTTATGTTGTCAGAATTGACAAGCATGCACATAGCCAGGAACTCACAATATACTGTATCTAACAGGTATGCATATGGACTCAATGTCATCTGTTCAGTAGATATCTCAGTTCCAAAGGACTCCTTTACTACTATCTTGCATATGTACATTATCTCTTGTTCCTTTCTGTTTCAGCCTGGCAGTTTTACAAATGCTGTCATTACCATAATCATAAGATACATTGGAGTTCATATATATAATGTATCTCTTAGTCTAGAGCACCTCAGTCTGTTGTCTCACACATGACTGAGGTGAGCTTTCTTCTCTATGATCTACTTACTTTTACTTACTTGTGTTTAGTTCTTCTCCAATAGGTACATATGAATATAGTCCATTGTCTTACACAACTGAGTGCTATCTTGACATATGTAACTATTGCCATAAAGGAAATGCTAATGCGTGCTGGTCAAGCTTTCAACATGTGGAACCCATAATCAACAGAAGGACCAAGATCATGTTGGACTGCAGGATACTTGTAGTCACTGTTATTAGGTAGGTAAATGGTCCGACATAGTTACTAGCTTATGTAAGTGGTAATGCGTGGGTAATCTAACAATTCTAACACTCCCCCTCAAGCAGAAACCTGGCAAGGTAAATGCTTTCACAAAAGAAAGAGGGAAATAATAAAAGAATATCTATACCTGCATTAAATCCCAATGAAATGCTTTGAATCGTCCATAAACATATTTCGTGTCCGTCGAGGTTGGTGCAGCATCAGCGCAGTTGCCTAACTTGGCAAGTCGCGGCTCGCTAGCACCAAGTGCGCGCATGCTTGATCGTCTTGATCAACTTGATTCGTCCTCTTCGGCGCGGTGGGTCGACATGCTTGGTTTGTCGTCTGAAATGGTGTTGTGGAGGTGGTGTGTACGGCTCTGATACGTACAGCATCAAGTGCTTACGCCTTCCGTGCTGACTTAACTCATTGCCAGCCAGCATCCTCATCGACTCGTTTCGAGTCGGTGTGCGCGTTTCTCGTTGCGCCATCCATATTCAATTGCCTTCTAGGAACTCCGGATCGTATGCCGTCATTTTCGCTTTTCCAAACGCACTCTCTGCCTTTCGGCTCGCTCGGCTCAACCTGCTTGCCTCCTGACCCTGTGTCGTGGCTCTGCATATTCGTCTGGTGGTCGCGCTCATTTCTATGGCCCTTGAGACGTCCTCCGTCGTGCTGGTGGCCTTCTGGTGCGTTCGAATCGCATCCTGAGTCGTCCCGCTCGTCTTGAGCATCTCCAGGTGAGTTCTCAGCTCCCCTTTGCTCCGACTCTTTCCTAGCACGTTCTGACACGTCCCAGCAGTTCTTCGGCCTCATTCTGGCGTCCTCCTCGCATCCCGATGTCATTTCCGTGAGCGCTTCATCACTCGGCTCGGCCTGGCTACTCCACTCCCCCTCAAGCTCAATGCTCGGGGATGTGACCTTTCGCTGCGCAGGCTTGTCGGGTGGTTTGCAAGGCTCGCGGGGTTCTTCAGGTGCGTCGTTGTTCCCTCGTGGGATATGGATATGTTAGTCATCTTCTTCAGCTTGTGCTGGAGGCTGCTCGTACTCGATTGCAGCTGTGCTCTCCTCCTCGATCGGCGTGTTGCAACATGTCCTTGCGTTCTCCCGGCCGTCCTGCCCATTCCGGCACTCCTCTCCGATATTCCCGTCGCCGTCTGCATTCACGCTTCCATTCGTGATGCTTCCATTCGGTCCGCCTTCGACGTCTTCGCCCATTTCGACCTTTGGCTGGTCGTCTCGTGTCCGCAAGATTGTCGGCTCTGTAACGTCGTCCTCCGCACTGTCGAGTGCCCTGGACACGTCCTCTTCGCGTGCAGTGAGCTCATCACTCCTGCCGCTCATCCTCCAGTCTTCCCCCTTGAGCGGCATGCTCTGGAGTTCGTCTGGCAGGGTATCTGTATGGCCGGCTTTGACGTCGCCACTTCCTCGGCTGTCCTGCGTGGTGGGTCTCTCGCCAGCGGCACCCTTTGGGTCAGCCCCGGCATCCTGCCCCTCCACTTCAGCCTCTTCGACCTCTTTGACATCGCCATCTTGCAACTCAAGTGGCATGTCCCGCGGGTCGTCCATTGTGCCCGCTGGCCTTGTGGGCTCAGCGCACTTTGCGTTCGGGTTCGCGACGTCAGCGGCTGCTTCATCGTCCCGTTGCCTTGCCGTTTCAGGTTCCTGGGGCAAGACCGTAGTGTGATGGACTTCCGCGTCCTCACCTTCGTCAACCTCACCCCTCCAACCCTTCGGCTTAAGTCGTTGGAGGTTTTCCGTGTCGCGTTTCGACCTGCGACGCCTCCTATGACTCTCTGTCCCAATTGCTGGCCCATCCGACCTACTCCTTGGCTTGGAGTCGTCTGCCTTGCGTCCTGGCTTGCCATTGACCATTTTCGGCTCTTGCGCAGCCAAGTGCGGTGCTCCATGAGGTACCGTTGTCTTCATATACCGTTTGAATCGCTCTGTAAGATAGCTAAACTGTTCGTGAGCAGTTTGCAGGCGAAGCATAAAGCAGTATATGGAGTCGGGTAAATTGGAAATGATGATGGCCTTTGTTGTGGCCTCAAGCTGCGGGTCCGAATCTGTAATGGTGCCATCAAGGTAACTTTGCAGTTCCTTCCCTTCGACGACCTGCTGAATCCGTCCGTGCCATGTCATCCAGTTTTCTCCACTAGCTGCTAGGTCAGGTACTTGAACTTCCGTGCCGGCGTTGATTTCAATCGTATATGGCATTTTCTCCACGGGCTTTCGGTTTGAGTCCTGGTGAGTGAACTACGTCGTTTTCTAAGCACAGGTGGGGCTCATAACCTATTGGACTGCAGGATACTTGTTTCACTAAGTATCCTAAGGTAACTAACGATGTAGCCATATGCTTATGTAATTGGTAGAGCATAGGTACTCAATAAATTCTAACGGTAGTCACGAAGTATCCTAAGGTAACTAATGATCCGACGTAACGATATGCTTATGTAATCGGAAGAGCGTAGATAATATCTGTTGAAACTGCAGAATACTGCAGGATACTGTTGTAATTTTGACCAGCACGCATTAGCATTCCTTTTATGGTAAAAGTTACATAAGCTTAGAGCGTACTTTTCGTACCATTTTCTAGTTTATGTTCCTCAGTAGCTTGACATCTACTGAGGTTCTCATAGTTCACTTAACCTCTGCACGACACATCCTTTCAATAGATACTTGTAGTCACTAAGTATCCGTATCCTAAGGTAACTAATGGTCCGACATAGTTACTAGCTTATGTAAGCAGTATAGTGTAGGCAATTAACATATTCCAACTCTATCCAATGCATGCATTTTACTTGTGAGGGTCCAAGATGAGTGCCATCGACCCCAAGAGCTACAACACATGCAAATGAATCGGGAATATTTCCACAAACATACGGTTAGCATAAAATAAGAGTACTATGGCAAGGTGTCCGTCAAGAGGAACATCGCACCGAGGAATAACGCACAACAGAACAACGCGAGCGCCAGCGCTCCTTTCCAGACCTTTCTCGCCAAGTCAATGTCGCTCGCGACCGGGGCGATGACGTTGAACGCGCGGGAACCCCAGGTGAACACGCTCGAGTCACAGTAACAATTGTCGTACAGGTTCGCGTATTGGAAAGTCGAATTGGCAACGATCCCGATCGCGTTGAGGGTGGCGAGCGATTTTCCTGTCCACCGTAGCAGGGCGGCAACCCATGCAAGTGTTCGGGCATGCCCCGCAGGAGCGTGCCTGACTGAGCTGGTATCTGCGGGTTCGGCGGACGTGGACAGCATGCGGTACCTATTGCCCTCTAATCCAGGGTTATCCCAGCCAGGGGTATCCGAGTCGTAAATCAGATTATGCGCATAATCTCCAAGCAAGCTGGACAACACTAGCAAAAACCACACGATGGTAGCCAGCGAACCGTATATCAGGTATGCGAGAGACCGGCATCCGAGTCCCTAACATGTGAATGTTCAGTCATTGGGTCACATCTGTAGGAATACACGCACAATCGTAGGGGTAAACCAGACGACGAGAACACTTGCACCTGTTGTTCCCCATTGCAGTAGCAGTGACATGATGGATGCCATGATCATGTTAAATATGACGCGCGGGGGCCAACGAACACTGGATCCAGGATATTCGTGACCATCTGGACGACAGTACCAAATAGTCTGATCGTGGGTTCCTATTCGGCTCTTGCGGAGGTCTTCTACAGATGCATCCGGGTGAATTTGTGTGTTGTCGATGCCAACACGGTCGTTCCATTTTTGCCAAGCTGCACGATAATGCAGCGAGATCACATAGACAGCTCGAGACCACGCCAAAATTCTTGCATAGTTGAATACCGGAGGGATTCGCACCTCATCTGGGGAGGCAATGCTTCTCTTGGATAACTTCCAATTTGGATCGGGCTGGATGGTCAAACCAAAGTTTGATTTGACTTGGGTAGGAGCTGCACTTTGGTCATGGGAATCTGCCACATACACATGTCTATTCGCCCTGTCATACGCAGCGTGCACGCGTCTGTAGTCGCACTTGGGCGAAAGAACCAACCAACCCACGACAATCGAAAGCAGCCAGAGCCACACCGAGCCAGTTCCTTGCCCGTTGGAGTTAAGGTTGTCTGCGACATTGGCGAGGGAATCGGCAACGGTGAGGGAATAGGCGAGGACCACCCAAATAATCGCTATTGCGGATGCGATTGACCACGTGTGTGAATAATCGAGTTCCGCTGAAAGCGTCTTCCACCAGTCGTCATTATCAGGGTGAACGACAAGTGACTCGAATCGAGCAGACACCCCAGGGTGGATGCGTAGAGGGACCTGCTGAAGACTGGTCAAAACCTGCACCACATAGTTGCGAATTTCAGCGCTCGGATAATTAATCCCAGCGAAAAGCCGATCATTAACCCATCGCGCATTAAGGAGGGTGACAAATAGAGAGTACCCAGCGAGCATGGGCGAGCCGAGTGTCAGGATCGCAGACATGAGATTGTCTGTTCTGCGTTGAGCACCAAAAGGGAGCTGAGAGACCATGGCAATATATGGTAGAAGCCACGCGGCGTATTCCTGCGAGAATACGGTCCAATTAAATGGCTCCTGGTCTCCTCCACAGTAGTTAACACAAGCAGGAAGCGAAAGTGCAGTGGCGTCCTTGAGGTCGTCAGCGGTTGTAATCGGGGAACCGTCACTTCTACGGAGTGCCATGAAAGCGCTGGTTGTGTTGATGTGCGGAGCGCACACCATACTACTTGAAGTGCAGTTCATCACATCTGCGAAGCATTGCATATAATTGACTGCGTCCGCATGAGGAGGGAAAAATCCAAGGAAGAAAAGCAAAATGTGGGCTTCGAAAGGTAAATCAGATTGACGGAGGATGCAAAGGTAAGGGGAAATACCTTTTCGGCGACGTGGTGACATTATCATACGAGGTGCAGAGGG
Source organism: Pulveroboletus aff. viridisquamosus (assembly GCA_038088935.1). Classification (NCBI taxonomy): domain Eukaryota; kingdom Fungi; phylum Basidiomycota; class Agaricomycetes; order Boletales; family Boletaceae; genus Pulveroboletus; species Pulveroboletus aff. viridisquamosus. Next base: position 18,019 of record JBBPJW010000445.1, read on the forward strand.
TGGACAGCAGTAAGTCCTTCCATAATGCGGATCAGATATATATGGAAGACGAATAGTATGTGGGGGAATACCTTTGCAGCGACGTAGTGACGCTGTCATGCAAGGTGGGGAGGGTGGGCGATAGTGGTCTGACGATGACCCTTCCACTTATAAGGTCCTCTAGCTTCCTGTGGCACTCCCACACGTCTCGCCACCATCGCAGCCATAGTGATGCATCCTGCGTAAAAGCCACCCCGCACAGCCAAGTGTAAAAGATGGGATGACTTGTCAGTTATATTAACTGGGAAATTTTGACATGTTCCGCCATCCTGCTTCCCAGTGACCCCCCTCGGATGCAATACTTGCAGAAAAGGGGTGCTGAAAGGTTTTTCATCAGTTCATTGGTCTGGAAATGCCGTTCAACTCCACGATCGTCAAATTATCACTTTCCAGTACATAGACGTATGTGTACGCGCGCGGTGCGCCGTTTTTTCCTAACAGAAAACAATCGGTTTTCAGTCGCCTCTCATGACTGTCATGGAGGACGCTCCGGTTTAACCCGAGTGACCTCCATGGACTGCCTCACATCGTGTGAGCAGAGATGTCCAAGCCTTGATCGTACCTTGTGGTGATAGCGATATCGGCTGGAGCACGCCAATCATGCCAAGGAACGCAACCTACAATGAGTCATTGGAAAGCTGCCCACCGAACCAACGCGAATGCGAGGGTCGTAGGATCCTCCCTTACCGCTTAGCCACAGTATCGCCAGGAAGCACTGCCTTGTAGCCACATTTCATGGAAATCTGTCGGAAGTGCTGGAACTCCTCATTTCTACCAAACGACTTTTTTAGTCATTTGATCCCCCATTTTTCTCCTTATCCGCTTGTTCGTCCAACCTCACCCTTATTCGACTTTGTGTTGTTACGCCGAACACATCTTACAGTCTTGACGCAATGTTTTAGCTTACTCCACCTTAGTCTTCGTCCATACGAGACTGAGGTTCTATACAACTCTACCATTCACCTACTAATTAGTACCTACAAGGCCCACTTGTGTTTAGTACACTACCCCAAAGCGCTACCTCACAACAAGAAGCACTGGCAGCACGCAGACCACCATCAAAACACAACTTCGTTCTCCCTTTGGCCTACTCAAGCCCCGTTCAACGCCGGCGTGTCACTGGGCATTAGAGATAATATCACCGCGGATTACTGATGGCCAACCAGTACCACCTTTCCGACAAGCGCCCAAATTCTCCGCACCGCCTCTGGGAAAAGTGTGATGCAAGCTGCCGCCATGTTTCCATCGAGATACTGCTGATACATGTCCCCCTCGACACGAATGATGGATTTTCTAATGGCGCACGCACCTCGATATCCTTCGTCCCAGGAAACGGGGGTGATATCTCCTCCCTGTGCGAGAAGTCATGCGAATGCTACTTGCCCCGCTGTCGCGTCGAATTCCTTTCCAATCTTGTACCAACTTCAACTTCAAGACCCTGGACAAGTTATCCCTCGAATACCTAGACATCAATCGCACAGTGAAAAACGTCCCTCCCTAAGCAAATTATCGGGTCCTTCCAAACCTTGGGATGGTCCGCCCGAGATCTCCCCCCTCCAAAATCATCCGGAGATATCTGTCAATCAGGCGTGATTTCAGCAAAACAGTCATCACGAGGGAAATTAGGCAACTACTTGATGCCCGGCTCTCTAGCCGGCTTGAACACGCCGTTCCTTTCGATTTCAAAGTGGCGAGGTGGGTATTTAAATTGAATGGCAGCAATCGGGTGAACAGCGCAAGGTATCTACACCGCATTCGAAGATAACGGGATAGTTGATCTTGCCTTGCCTGTACGGCTAAGGATACCACGACTGTGGGACATGAATACACGCTCAATGAGGTTAGCCATAGCGCCCACTGTCACCCACATTCAAGAGTGCAGGTGAGTGTTGGTTATACACATACGGATGACTTACTTCGATAGGAACTTGAGGGTCAGCACTACTTGTTCAGCAGTGAACATCGTTCCCTTGCGCAGATCATCTGTCGTAAGATAGAGAGACTTGTCGACGGACGCTGTCCTCCCCCAAACACTGGAGCCAGGTCGATCGATTCCTCCCGTCTACGCCATCTGTCCCGACGATACCGAATTGGTAGCAAGGAACATCTGGTTGCGCCAGACATGTGCAATGTGTCATAGTCAACGGCAGAAGCAGGCGTGTTGGCGATCGTACGAACAGGACAGACCGTCACGTATGGACCATTGCTCGGGCTGAGGAACGTCCTCATTGCAGGAAAGACTCGCTGCCCAGAGTGACGAACAGAAGGGGACTCTTTCGGTGATTCGAGGGGCTGATGAATCTACAGGGGAAGATCGCCTCTCTCTCTATGCTGTAGCTAAGATGTGACGTGTGCGTGGTGCCATGCAGGCTCTGGCATCCATAATGGCATCTGGGAGTGCATGACATGTGCGATCCACAATGAGCGCGTTACATGACCGTTGGGATCCAAGTAACGGTCGTGTGTGCGAAGATACTGCTGACACCCAGATCGTCGAGCGGATGAGGCGTCTTCCCCATTCTGGGTCCACTGTTTCGGCGTGGTGCCAGAGTCGTGCTCGACGAGGGATCGGCCACCCATACAACTCACCAGTGTGCCTCCAGTGGTGAGCCACACACACACTGCCCGTGTGCGTGGGCTGTCTTGCATGCGCCGACCATTACCGAGTTCACCTGTGTATGCAGCAGTCACTCATCATGCATCCTCACCAGCCGTCCCGAAAAACGAAGTGATGGCACGAGTAGACACGATCCGCCCACGGGAGCCCACCATAACATGTCCTCGACATCGGCTCACGCATTTCATAAGCAGCAGACTTGTCAGGAACGTTAAGCAACGCTTTGCACAGTCGAATCGACCGAGGTCGTTACAGTCAGAATGCACGTTGAACAAATAGAGCGCATGGATATATACAATACAGTCCTCCACAAAAACATCGCACGACACTCTACCGAGCGTCTACTGACCAAGTCTCCTGATGAACTCGAGGGCTAACCGCGGGCTACCGTCATTTCCAAAAGGAAATCAGCGGGCAGAGTTAACGACACGAACAAAAGAGACGCGCACCTGTCCACGGGTTTGACGGGGACCTTCTTATCGAGCAGCTTTCCGCCCTTGTCGAACACGAAATGACTTCGCTTGGTCTTGTTGCCGTCCGCAGCACCAAGCGCACCTATCAGCGTCCTCTGAGGATCCGAGAGCAGTTGATACGGCAACTGTTTCTTCAGATCGAAACAAGGTCGTCAGAACGAGTCGAGAGGGTTCGATCATACATGCCGACTTGGCTCACCTTTGTCTGCCACTTTGTCTGAGCGGCGGGAGAATCAGCGCTGAGGCAGTAAATGCCATAATTGAGCGCTCCAAACTCGTGCCAGACGTCCTTGAAACCACACGCCTGTGTGGTACAGCCAGCTATGGGATCGAATCAAATCGAAACGCATCACGCCCCATCGATATCATGTCCCCCGTGCACTCAAAGTTGGAAAATTACTCACGTGTGTCGGCTTTTGGAACTAGGAAGAGAACGACACCTTTGTCTACCGTGAGCGATGCCGTGTTGACGTCTTCGCCCTTTTCGTTCTTTAGAACGACCAATGGTAGGATCTCCCCCACGTCAATGTTCTTGGATGCGTCCGAAAGCACAGATGAAGGCTCCGCAGCCGTAGAGGGCTCTTCAGCCACCATTTCCGCATCTTCCTCCGTAGAGGGCATCTTTACCTATCGCATCCCAGCGATCGTATTATCATTCAAAGAAAGATGATTTTTTAAAAAAAAAAAAAAAAGAGGGAAATGAGTGAGAAAAACGAAACAGTCTTTAAATAAATCGTCAAGAACGCTCACTCCCCCCTCGACTCGACGAGCCAATAAAATAAAATAAAAACACGACGAGCACGACAAACGGACCTTTTTCGCATCCTTCTCTCGGTCGACGTCAACGCCCTGGTTCGCTTCCTGATCCACTTTCAACGTGCGTTTCCGGTTGGACCCCGTCTTGGTCGTCGACCTGGCCGCAGTAGACGGTCCTTTTCGTGTCCTCTTTGCGGGCGCCTCAGGGCGTGCTTGTGCTGAAATCCGACTCGATCGACGAGGTGCGTTCACAGTCTCCTCAGTCAGCTCAGCCATATCTCAGCAGTGAGCAGGAAGGTCAGTGTTCGAAAAGGAGGGAGGGGTGGAGTGGGTAATGGATGCAGTGTGGGTGATGACGAGACGTTTTTATGGGGGGCAAAAGGGGGTCTGTGCGCAGAAACTCGGACTCGGGCCACATGGCTTGGGCCTGCCAGATCAACTATTGACGCCGCGATGGAGTGCGTATAGGAACTTCCAGGGCGTCCCTTGACATGACCCCGCACAGACCCTCCAGTCTCCGCCGCAGTGGCATCGTTGCAACGACATGCACTACCAGACCCGAACTACGACACCACCATCATCTCTCGTAACCGCTCCTCCGACACGAGGCACGAAATCAGCCACAAAGTGTCGCACACGGCCCACGATGTCGTCCATGCTTGGCGTAGTGTCAATCGGGCATCCAGGACGCTCAACGATCCGAAATGACCACAGGAGATGCGCGAGCGTAATGAACAGTGAGCGGCGTGCGAGATACATTCCTGGGCACGCCCTTCGCAGACAAACATCATCCCGTCCAAAGAAACGACGCGTATATAGGGCAGACGAAAGATGAGAACGCACACGTACCGTCGACCAAAACCAAATGCATAAGACGGCATGTCATTGTCAAATCGTCCGTTTTGATCCAGCGTTGGGGGTCAAAATTTTCAGAATCAGGGAACGCGACAGGATCCCGGCTGATAGCCCCGGTTGACCAAGACATCAACCTCCATAGGAACATGAGGGAGGAGCGTCTACACACCAATGGTTTCCGATTACCGTCGTTCCAGCTGGGATGTAGTAGCCTCTCTGTTGTTCGGGTGGCATTCGTTATATAGCCTCGTATCATAGCAGGACATCGTACCCAGGTAATATCCTTTGTTGAGCGGGGCGGGACACGTATAAAAATGACGATCACAGACGAAATTCTCGCAAGCGTTTGATTTAGCTACCAGGTGGTACAACAGGTCTCCAGCGTAGCACCTCTGACATGAAGGCGTGTAATTGAGGAAGATCGTCCCAGTCGTCCCAACATGGTACTAAGGTCAGGGGAAACAAAATAGTACAGGGTCGGATGGAAGACAGATAAACTCACGTCTATCTTTCCCGACAACCACATCCAGCTCCTCTTGTACTCGCAGCTGTGTATTGGGAAAACAGGCTGCAGCCATGATGGATGCAAGAATGCTGTTAGTACTCTACGAGCCTCCAATCAGTCCATCTGCAGGGCATCCAAAAGTTATCGCACCGTGTCAGAACCGGCCTCGAACATTGTTCCAGCAAGGAAGGACATCTGGTCAATGGGTAACTGATGGTCATGAACATTTTTCCAACAGCGTTCTCGCGAACGACTGGCCAGCATTGCCCGACGACTAAGAGGGTTGGGGTATTATATCATGATGCATTTAAATGAGGGGAGAAAATCACCATCGCGCATTCCACACGGGCGAACTGATTTCTGTGGTGCTTGGAATCTGACTCGTAAAATTTCCTAAGACGCCTTCCATATCCAGGGACATATTTCAACCAAGGGAACCAGGTAACCACCGGGTCGCATCCCCTCGATGAAGTGATCGATAACCTCCGTCACAAAAGCGAACTCTGGATTGTCGATAGATATCGGTTTCGGCTCGCCATACGTCACGCGCAGGATGACAGACGCGGAATACCTAGAAGGACAAACATTGGGATGACGGGAAGCCCATTCTCGCTATACTCAAACGCACCGATGTGCAGACTCTTGAAGGCGGCTTGGGTGGTTGAGAATGTCGAGAATGAACACCCTGGCTTCCTCAGACTGAATCTCCTTGTACATCGATACCGCCTTGGGTTGAAAGTGCGTGTGGATAGCCCTTCTGAACCGACGAAATCGCTCCCCGCCTCGTATCAACGCAATTCGATTGTCTCCTGAGAGGAGTTCACTGGCGGCGGTCATTGGAGGACGGTCTGCAAGTGCACCACCCTCTCTCTCCATTATTTCAGTTGCTGCCTGTAGACGAGAATCCAAGAAGGGTTGGCATTGAAAGCAAGCAGAGACAACATTTCGCCTTACATCGACCCGTGCAATAACAATGGTAATCTCACTGCCTTGTCGAAGTGAGATCACAGGGCCATATTGATAAGTCCAATTGTTGGATGTGGCGCTAACGCTGAACAACGGCCAGCCTATCAGTTTAACGCACGAAGAAAAATCATGTGGGACGTTCTGACTTCACTGCCGGCATAACATTGTCCCAGGACCACCGTGCAGGAGGACCAGGAGGGAGTGGATATCCCTACTTTGAGATTAAGCGGTGTCTGTTGTGAAGGACACCGACAGCGACTAGAGAGAGAATGGCAGCTGCCACCGTGACGACGATGGTGGTCGCAGGTGGCGAGAAAGCAATCAGCGTATTTATCATGTGTGGTACTGTCATTGGAATCACCAAAAGGACCCAACGACACGGTACTTATACGAGCCGACAAGTCGTAAGAACGCCCGGGGGCCTCGTTCCGCCCACACCCCGATTAGCAAACTAGCGACGGCTTTCTCGGGGTGGCTGTTGGGCCCTGCATGACGCCAAGCTCAGGATCAATATGCCACCGCTCTCTGTCGCAGCACCAGGTTACGTTACGTCTTGATGTTTGCCTTACCGTGACGGTGGATCATAACACTTTGAGCGCAGCTCTCCGCATCCGCCTCTAATCGCTCGTTTGGTTCCGCGAGCCAAGGGTGGAAAGAAGACGTGCAGTAGGATCAAGGTACAATGCGATACAAGAGACACTCGTGGAGCTGTGCAGAAACGTCATGCTCCCGAACACGTGACTTCTCATTCTGTCCTGTAGTAAACTACGTAGTGTTAGAATTGTTTAGATTACCTACGCTTTACCGCTTACATAGGCCAGTAACTATGTCGGACATAGGATACTTAGTGGCTACAAGTATCCTGCAGGTTAGTATCTACTTATCTACCTAATATAAAGTGACTACAAGTATCCTGCAGTATCCTGCAGTTTCAACACGTAGGGATAGAATAGAGTCTTTGCTTGTATGGCGGTGCCGCCGGACATCTTTCGTCTCGCCCACACTACCACTAGTCAGACGCTCATCACTCCTTCTGCGTTTATTCGCTTGCACCCACCGCACCCATACGATTCCTTGGGGTGACTCCGCCTCCATTGCGGAATCTCCTCGCTTCATCTCGCTGTCGTGATCCATCGGAGTCGTACCACGACCCGCCGCGTGCGAGGTTTCCCACCCGCCCACGCAGCTGACGCTCGACCCCTAGACCGCGACCGGACGGTGCTACGCGCCTTCACCCACACTGCAGCACGCTGACGCAACGCAGCCTCACACACAGGCAACCATCAGCAGGCTCCGAGCAACTAGCAAAGATCAGTATCTTTTGCTGAACCCTAGCTTTCTCTTCTCTGTACAACCTAACCTTGGCTGGCGACCTGCTCCTCTGACTCGATTACAGCCATGGACAGACAACGTAGTCACGATGCAACATGCCGTCCGACCGCAGCACATTTAGGAAGGGAGCATAATCAACGGCCCAAGCTTAGCTCCGTCCTGTTGAAACTGGAGAATACTGCACGATACTTGTAGTCACTAAGTATCCCAAGGTAACTAGTGGTCCAACGTAGCTACTAGCTTATGTAAGCGGTAAAGCGTGGATAGTCAACTAGTTCCAACACGTCCTGCCTTCGACGATGTGACATACCACAAGTCTCACATTGAGGGCGTAGAGGAGCATGCGCGGATGCCTCTGACGAAAGGTAAAGACGTACCATTCACTCGGAGTACCTAATGAGAAATGAGTTGCCACCCGATAAACGTAAAGGGACATACTGAGTGGGATGCACGGCCTTGCCTGCAATCGAGAACGTTCTTGCTCGGATCACTGCGGAAAACGACCCGGATACGTGCAAACTGTGATGTCAAATGAGCACCAGCTGGATACGAACGCGGGGAACAATGGACCTTGGTCTTCTGGCAGAAGTTTTCGAATACCTCAAGTAGTATCTGCTCTTGGGGGTGAGAGAGAGCGTGTGACGCTTGACGTACATATGTGCACATATCAACCCAAGTAGTGTCGGTGAAGCTCGCCTCTCTCTATATACTGTAGCAGCTTAGGTGTGAGGTATGTGTGGTATGACGCAGACTCTGGCATCCATGGTGTATGAAAATTCATGACGTGAGCGGTCCCCGAAGTGTGCAGTCCATGAGGAACGAGTGTGCGCGTTACACCTCGGCTCCACGAGAGCGACGAGCCCCACCACCAGCGAGCCCGACGGACCCTGTAGCTACGCACTCTAATCCTTGCTGGAAGATCGGTGAATGTTCCAATAACCAAAATGTTTCTCTGTATCACTGCAGTAGTAACACGAACAATAGACACACATGCTCAGCCATACCGACCACAATTATACGCATCTTCGACGACCCCAAAACACAGTTCACACTGCCATCGTCTCTCGCAGCTGCCCCTCTTCGACACGGGTCACGAAATCTACCACAAAGTGTCGCATACGGGGCACAACATCGTCCATATTCGGCGTAGTATCGATTGGGGACTCTGGACGCTCAACAACCCGAAATGACCACAGGAGATGAGCGAGTGTGATGAACAGTGAGCGACGTGCGAGATGCATTCCCGTGCACACTCTTCGTGGACAAATATCACGACATCCAGAAAAAAAAAGACAGGTCAATGATGCGAACGAAAGACACGCATGTAGCCTGTGAGAACACACTTACCGTCGACCAAAACCAAACGGATAAGACTGGAAGTCATCGCGAAGTCGTCCGTTTCTGTCAATCCAGCGTTGGGGATCAAATTTGTGAGGATCAGGAAATGCGATGGGGTCTCGGCTAATGGCCCTGGTTTACAAAGGCATCAATGGTCCACAGGAACCGAAGGAAAAAGGCCTACGCACCAAAGGTTTCCATTTACGGTCGTTCTGGCTGGGATGTAGTAGCCCTTCTGTTGTTGGAATGGCTTTTCATTATATAGCCCCACTCGTAGCAATGATATCGTACCCAGATGATATCTCTTGTCGAGTGGTGCGGGATACCTATGGAGTAATCACAAATGGAACTCTCACAAGTATTTGATTTAGTTACCGAGCGGTACACCAGGTCTCCAGCGTAGCACCTCCGACATGAAGGCATGCAGTTCAGGAAGATCGTCCCAGTCGTCCCAGCATGGTACTAAAGTCAGGGGAAACGAAATAGTACAGAGTCAGATGGAAGCCAGATAAACTTACACCTATCCTTGCCGACAATCACGTCCAGTTCCTTTTGTACCTGGAGCTGTGCATCGGGGAAACAGGCTGCAGCCATGATGGATGCAGGAATGCTGTTAGTACTCTACGAGCCTCCAATCAGTCCGTCTGCAGGGCATCCAAAAATTATCGCACCGTATCAGAACCGGCCTCGAACATTATTCCAGCCAGGAATGACATCTCGTCGGTTGATAACAGATGGTCGTCGACATTCTCTAACAGCGTCCTCGCGAACGATTGACCGGCATTGCCCGACGAATAGGGGGGGTGGGTGTTATATTGTAATGCTTTAATATGAGGGAAAAGAAAATTTACCATTGCGCGTTCCACGCGAGCCAATTGATCTCTGTAATACTTGGAATCAGATTCGTAAAATTTCCGAAGGCGCCTCCCATATCCAGAGACATATTTCAGCCAAGGGAGCCGATCAACCAGATAAGCACCTGGTCGCATCCCCTCAATAAAGTGATCGACAATTTGCTTCACAAAAGCGAACTCTGTATTGTCGATAGATATCGGTTTCGGCTCGCCATACGTCACGCGTAGGATGACAGATGCGGAAAACCCAGAATGAAAAACATGGGGATGACGGGAAGCCATTTTCGATATACTCAAACGCACCGATGTGCAGACTCTTGAAGGCGGCTTGGGTGGTTGAGAATGTCGAGAATGAACACCCTGGCTTCCTCAGACTGAATCTCCTTGTACATCGATACCGCTTTGGGTTGAAAGTGCGTGTGAACAGCTTTTCTGAACCGACGAAATCGCTCCCCGCTTGGTATCAGCGAGAATCGATTGTCTCCCGAGAGAAGTTCACTGGCAGCGATCATTTGAGGGCGGTCTGCGAGTGCACCACCCTCTCTCTCCATTATTTCAGTTGCTGTCTGTAGATGAGAATCCAAGAAGGGTTGGCATTGAAAGCAAGCAGAGACAACATTTCGCCTTACATCGACCCGTGCAATAACAATGGTAATCTCACTGCCTTGTCGAAGTGAGATCACAGGGCCATATTGATAAGTCCAATTGTTGAATGTGGCGCTAACGCTGAACAACGGCCAGCCTATCAGTTTAACGCACGAAGAAAAATCATGTGGGACGTTCTGACTTCACTGCCGGCATAACATTGTCCCAGGACCACCGTGCAGGAGGACCAGGAGGGAGTGGATATCCCTCTTTTGAAATTAAGCGGCGTCTGTGGTGAAGGATACCGACAGCAACTAGAGAGAGGATGGCAGCTGCCACCGTGATAGCGATGGTAGTCGCGGATGGCAAGTAAGAAATCAACGTATTTACCATGTGTGGTGGTACTGTTATTTGGAGGATTGCCAGGTGGACCTAACAACGCGGTACATATACAAGCGGATAAGCCAGAGAGCGCCTTGGAGTGTCCTCCACCCAAACCCCGTTTAGCAACTGGAACGGGTTCTCGGGGCGACCATTAGGCTCTGCACGACGCCAAGCCCTAGATCAGTGTTTCACCAGTCCTTGCCGCATAATGAGGTTACGTTACGTTTTGATGTATACATTTGCTGCTTCACCATAAAAGTGGGTTACAAGACTTCGAGTGTGATTATCTGCACCTGTTTCTCGCTCGCTCGCTTAGTTCTGCGAGGGGTAAGTAGCCAAGCGGAGGTGAGGGAAGGCGTCAGCGAATGATACGATGCGAGAGACGCGTGTCAAGCTGTGCGCGTGCACCACACTTGTCTCTCTGGCGGCGTGTAACGTGTACCACCTTTGTCTCCCTGGCGGCGCATATCATGGACTACACGCTTCACGGATGGATCCCACGTCATGAACTCGTCGTGGACTCCAGGATGTCAGAAGGTACAGCAAACTATTAGGGTTGTTCGGGCCCGGCCTGAAGTCTGAAAGCCCTGAGTCGCGGCTTGGTCATGTGCAAGGGTTGAAGCGCTGTTTTACCGCCATGATGTGCCATCTGCGATAATGGAATTGTCCGCTGACATGGGGCTTGGTCAGGTGGAGGAGGAGGATCTTGGAGACAGTTTGGAGGCATTGTGTGGTTTGGATAAAGACAATGATCTCATTGTTATGGATATTAATTAAGGATAGTAATAAGACATATGCTTCTCAGTCTAAGCCATTCTATTAGAATCTTATGAGTGAAGCACTCAAAGGGAGCATGCTTAATGCAGGCAAGTAAATGAGAATTCCAAAGCTAAGTATTGCTATGATACATGGGGGTTATATACTACTGGAAGTAAGTAAGGCTATGCATATTAGTGTTGTGTGCTCAGCAAACACTAATGGTTTCCTCATGTAACCATGGGACTCACTTGCCTAAACAAGATAAATCCTAGGCTAGGTTTGATTTATATCAGAGTTTATTTCTCACTCATGGGATAGTCATGTGATTGTGGCTGGATCTCAGATAAGATATTAGATCAATACTGATGATATCTGATCTAACAGATCTAGATTAGAATTATATCTGTGGCAGAGATCTAGATAGATTTCCTTGAGCTTATAGTTGCCATGCTACATTTCATATCTGCTTTCCCTGAGCTTCCCTTTCATTCTCCCACATTCTCATGGTGTGGTTTTCTTCCTGTTATACACTGGCACTACTTAGCTAGGGGCTATTTTTTATTCTTACCCTAAGCTAAGTTCTCTTTACTATTTACTATCTTTGACCGCTTTTTTTGATCTTATCTTATCTTATCTTATC